>PVIH01010154.1:6116-77503 GCA_004025045.1 Sigmodon hispidus | reverse complement strand
AAAATCGACATTTCAGAATAAATCTGATTGGGCAGAAACTGCTTAGGCTTTACTCTTGAGTGTGTTTTTATATAGATTGTTTCTGGACCAGTTTGTCTAAGTCCTGGCTCTTATTGGTTCATATGAAATGTTATCTTCACTTTGTATATTATGTATAAATTAGAAAATGAAATGTGTGAATAACATTGTATGAAATAAACCTGGTCTTGTGTTTTTCTCTAGACAAAATATCCCTCTGTATCTCAGTTACAGTCTAGTTTGCCCAATTGAATCCCTTGTTTTCACACACATGCATGTGTCTTTCTCTACATAAACTTGAGACAGTGTTCCAGGAAAGTGCATATTGGGTTCAGACCTGACTTTGAGAGAGTTACTTTCCTATTTTCAGACTTTGTAAGTTTGGCTGTGTCAGCCACTGGGTGCCCTAGTGGCTAGTGCTAGTTACTTAGCTCTTCGGCTATAGAGTTAAAAGTACATTAAAAGATGACATAGGGCCTAGGGTTTTGTTTAAGGATTTATTTAATGTATTTTGTGTATATAAATGCTGTGTCTTCATATAGATCTGCACACCAAAAGAGGGTAAATCCCATTATGGATGGTTGTGAGCCACCAAGTGGTTGCTTGGAATTAAACTCAGGATCTTAACTGCTGAGCCATCTCTCCAGCCCCAGAACTTGATTCTTAGCGGAGGCAGAGTTGGGTGCAGTACCTATGGAACCTGCAGTGGACATCTCCTCTCCATGACACTGAGTGGGTAGAGCAAACATCACTCGTCTCACTTATCTCCAGGATTAGTTCACTTTTATCTTGGTTTGATCAGAGCTAGAAAACCAATTTTCTAGGTCTGTCGGAAAGGTGAAGCTGTTGGAAGTCATCATGTCTATGTCCTCAGGATGCTATTTCTAGAGAAAAGTTTTCCTCTGGAGAAGTGAGGAAGAGAGGAACACTTCACTATCCTTTCCCAGCTTGTCCAGGCCTGAGTTTAAGGTCCCTGAGTTGAAGTGTTCAAGTGCACTAGACGAAGTTGGAAGGCGAGGGCGTGTGTAGTCCTTTGGTCTTTTTTGGTTTTTGGTTTTTAAGCCCAACTACAAAGCATGGCCTTCAGGCAGTTTCTCCAGTATCTTAGATGCCGTACAAAGGCCAGAGTGGAGAAATAATAAAAGCTCATTGGTACAGCTCTTCCCAATATGGATTAGAGGAAGGTTCATTGTAACTGATACGGTAGGAACCCTGCAGTGCTTGGTTAAAAAAACAGTGCTTGATGTGTGTTGGAGTGGCTAAGTGGTTAAGAGTACTAACTGCTCTTCCAGAGGACTTGGGTTAAATTCTCAGCACACATGTGGTAGCTCACAACTGTAACTCTAAGAACTGACACCCTTACACAGACATACATGCAGGCAAAACACTGATTTTTTTTCCCCCCAGTATCCATATCAAGTGGCTCACAACTCAAGTTCCAGTGCCACCTCTGGCTTACATGAGTATCCACATGTGCACTCATACATAAATGTCTTAGTTGAACTAGCTTCAGCCAGTTGAAAAGTCTGAGCATGTATCCACCCACTTACTTTACCTAAAGAAAGCCACAGTAACACTCAGAAAAGCTGCTACTTTGGCATATAGCATGGAACGCATAGAATTAAGGAATTTTTGGCCTGTTGGCATAAAGCACTCCTTCCTAGCATCTATGAATAATATAGTAGTTATATTGCTATTGCAGTAGTACAGTGTTTACTGTGACCAAGGCAACAGGGCTTTACCTAGGCTTAAAGTTCCCAAGGGGATAAGTTGTCACCGTCATATCGGGGAGATATGGCAGCAAGCACCAGGCATGGTGGCAGAACAGTTGAGAGAACCGTAAGTAAGAAACAGCAAACATGCCACAAATCTTTTAAGCTCTCAAAATCTGCCCCCAGTGACATGTTTCCTACACCAAGGCCACAGAAGTTAGCCTGTTTCCTCTTGTTTTTACCTGGGTCTTCTCAGTGTGGCTGTGAGGCCCTCTCAATTAGATTAGATCACATGGAAATGACATGCTGTTGGCAACTGTTGAGTTACAGGGACACTGTCATGGGGTTATCATGATCCCTTCCTACAGGCATGTTCTCTACCGTTAGCCCTTCAACACGTCCCCAGTACACCTCAGATACGCAGCCTGTGTCCTGTACCTTATGACCTACTGTCATGACAAGTTCACCTCAAACCTGCACCCCTAGCCCAAGGGCATCTACCACAGCCTTCAAACAAGTTTCTTTGGGAACACTCCACCTTGTACACATCTCCACCTTGTAGTCCTGAACCTGAGGCCTCTTTGCTTTCTATCCCATCTTTCCCAATAATGTACCTACTCTTGGTCTTTGGTTCTGTTCTAGATGAGAGGTTCTGTTTTTCCATCAGTCATCAATGCTCAGAACCTAGAGGCTGCTGACAATCATCCTGCCTTGTGATTCTGCCATCACATTTTCCTCTTAATCATAAGTAGACACCTGCTCCAAACCCACCCAGCCATCCCCACCCTCAGCCCACATACCACCAAATAGATGTGTTTCCCAGGAAAGAGGCTACTTCCGGAATGCAAAGCCGCTCGTGGAGGGTAATGACATCCCATTCCTTGTTCCTCCTCACCTGGCCACTTCACACCGATGGTCAGTATGGCAAGCATGAAATTTGGGGCAGGGCCAATGTTCATACATCTGTGTATGATGAACTTAAAATAGTCTTGCCATAGGATCCAGCAGTCCTGCTCCTTGGTATCTCTCCCCTCAAAATACAAAATACATGTCCCCACCAGAAGACTGTATGCAGTGGTTACAGTAGGTGTGACATTCCATCTACCCTGTCACTCAAAGGCCCACATGTTAAGAGAGGGGTCCCCTGGTGAAAGTGCTGTGAAGGCAGGAACTCAGCAAGATTTAGTCCATTGGAAGTGTACCCTCTCTCCACGGAGATGCTGAGTTCTTAGGTTTTTCCTTCACTTTTGTGTCCTGACCACAAGGTAAGCAGTTTTATCACCTTGACAGGATGTATCTCTCCTGCTTGAAAGCAACAGGACCGATCACAGCTGCCAGCTCCCAACTAAACTCAATCACTGTGATGTCCTTATGAAATGTTTATGTCAACGATGTATTGACAAATGGAAGCTGTCTAACATAACATAATTGCCACATATTCAAAGCAAGCAGCGTATTTAAACAGTTGAAGTAACAGGAGCAACCAAATGTGGGATACCATTCAGTTATTGTTTGTGCTCTATTGCTGTGTTAAGCCATGAGCAAAAGAAAGCGAGCACAGGAACCACAGAGGAACACTACTTACTGACTTGCTGTTCCTTGTTCTGCATGCTTTTTAATGGATCGTTTGCCTAGGGGCTGCACCGCCTGTGGTGGTCTGGGCTTCCCACATCAATCATTAATAAAAACAACAAAAACTGCCTCACAGATGTAGCTACAGAGAATCTGAAGGTGTTGTCTCAATTGAGGTTCCCTCTTCCCAGATGACCCTAGTCTGTCAAGTTGACAAAAGCTAATGAGTACAGCCACCAAGGCTTTCCACAAGGAATGCATCTGTATCTCTTCACACTAAAGCAGATGTACCACATCAGTGCAAGGGTCAAAACAGGAGAAAGTAGTTGCTTTGCAGTCCTGATAACTCAAGGCTGAGGCAGGGGGATCAGCTGAGCCCAGGAATTCAAGACAGACTTGGTAAGGTGGGGGGGGGGAATAAATACCAAGAAAGAAAAAGGAAGAGATGGGGGGGAGGGACCCCCCTCCACCCAGGGCCAGGTCTCTGATAGCCTCTCTCCTGGACCCACCTACAGGGTGACTGTCCCTCCCCAAGATGCTTGGTTGGGTCTAAGTAATCATTTGCTCAAGGTCTTTGAAGCCCACCTGAGGCAATATTCACTCTAGCTGGGGTGTTTAAAACCCTTCACCAGCTAATGCTGCCCTCACCTGCCCTAAGCATTTGGGAAATCCATTCAAAGCCTGTCCAAGTCTGCCTCCTCCTGGTATTTTTCCTATCTGCTCCTCTGCTTGCTGATTGTTCCTCAGCCACCGTTTCCCACGGGGACCCCTCTCCTGACCTCACCACCCACCCAGGGCAGGATCCTATGTGCCTGAATCATCCATCACTGGGCCTGGTGTACTCCAACAGGCAAGACCTGTTTTTTTCTCAGCAGCTGTCTGCCTGAGTCACTGTGCACCTCCAGGACCTAGATCAGTATAAAATCCCAGTCAATTGAAAAAAAAAAAAAAAAAGCAACCAAAAAACTTGTGGCAAGAATCCTGCAAGCAGAGCCTTTACCAGAGACATCTGGACAGCTCAGGATCTCTCCCCACTGCAACTTGCCCACTTTGGTCCTGAGAGAGGGTTGTCTCAGCGATGTGCTGAAAATCCCAGCAGCACTTATTCTAACAGTATTTATTTTAAAACCAGCAAACAACAACAAAACCATCTAGCAGAACCCTTGAGGATTAACTAAATCAAGGGAGACCTTTTGAGTTGCCAACAGCAAAACCAAGTCTGGACTTTCTAATACTTTGCTAACTCTTATAGGTAAGTCACAGAAGGTGTTAAAAAGCACACATACACAATCTTGTGCATGTGTGCACCGTTTGTGCATGCAAATTTTTGGGAAAAGAGAATAAATACCAGCTAAACTGAGGAGAGAGAGCACAAAGAAAAGGTAGGAAGGGGTAATTTTTATTTTGTCTCTCTATGCCTCTATTGTTTGATTTTGTTTTGTTTTGTTTTGTTTTGTGTAGCCCTGGTTGTCATGGAATTTGTTCTGTAGGCCAGGCTGGCCTCAAACTCAGAAATCTGCCTCCCTCTACTTCCTGAGTGCTGGGATAAAAGGTACATGTCGGGGGCTGGAGAGATGGCTCAGTGGTTAAGAGCACCATCTGCTCTTCCAGAGGACCCGGGTTCAATTCCCAGCACCCACATGGCAGCTAACAACTGTCTGTAGTTCAAGTTCCAGGCAAACACCAAGGCAGATAAATAAATAAAAGTGTTTTTGTTTTTTGTTTTTTTTAAAAAAGGTACATGTCATCACCTTTGTGGATTGTTTGAATTCTTTGTGAATGAATATATCCATGTTATTACTTTTATGTTACTTTTATCTCATGTAGCCCAGGTTGATCTTTAACTCCTGATCCTTCTTTATCCGATCCCAAATACTGAGATTTACAGGCATGTCCTAGGATATAGTTTTAAAAATGGCCTGTAAAACAGATATGCTGGTGAACCTGTAATCCCAGCTGTTTGGGAGATTGAAGCAGATTGAACTTGATCACTGAAACCTGAGTTTGAGGCCAGGATTATAATACAATGGGCAACACAATGGACCTCATCCCTAACCAAATAAATAAGTACACACACACATACATAAATGCAACCACAAAGACCTAAACTTAGACTCCCAGCACCCACAAACAAAACTGAACACAGCATGTGCCTATAATACCAGAGTTGGGGAAGAAGACACAGAGGATCCCAGGAATTTCTGAAAAGCCTGTCTTTCTGAGTTGGTGAACTCAGTTCAGTGAGAGCCCTGTCTCAAAAAATACAATGGGGAGGGGTGAGAGATGGCTTAGCAGTTAAATCCTCTCGTAGAAGACCCAGGTTCAATTTCCAGCATTCACATGGCAGCTCACAACTATAACTCCTGTTCCTGGGTATCTGGCATCCTCATATAGACATACATGCAGGAAAAACACCAATGTACTAAAAACAAGTTAGCTTTTAAAACAGAGCAGTAGAGGGAGATAGCCCATTTTGACCTCTGGCCTAGACATCAGACACATACACACACACATACACAGAGTTCAAATACACTTTTTTTTGCCAGCCTTTAGTCCCATTACTCAGGAGACAGAGGCAGCTGGGTCTCTGTGAGTTCGAGGACAGCCTGATCTACAGAGCAAGTTCCAGGACAGCCAGGGTGGTTACACAGAGAAACTCTGTCTTGAAAAACTAAAAAAAGAACAAAAACAAAACAAAAACTCAAAACCAAAACCCCCACTAAACAGAAGGAGGAGGGAGGAGGAGAAAAGAAAAGAAAAATGCCTATGAGTATTTGACCTGCATGCATGTAAATACTCTCTGTGCATTTCCAGTACCCGAAGAGGCCAGACGAGGGCGCTATGAGTATTTGACTTGCATGCATGTAAGTACACTCTATGCATTTCCAGTACCCGAAGAGGCCAGACGAGGGCGCAAGAACTCCTAGGACTGGAGTCATGGATGCTTGTGAACCGCCATGTGGATACTGGGAATAGAATTCTGGTCCTTTGCAAGAGCAGCAAATACTCTTAACCACTGAAACATCTCCCCAGTGCCACACCTTTTTAATGAGATGAATCTACACCGATCATACATCATTGCTGACAAGTGTTAACTCACTCGCGAAGCCACCTGGAAAACTGCACAGTAAGCTGTCGGCAAAGCTTTGGTAGGGCTTCACTTTCTTATAACAAGCAAATATTAATTTCCTGAAAATCATCACAAAGCCTAGTTTTTGTTCATTTTTTTTCCCCCTTTGAAACAGGGCTCAGTCAGTAGCCCAGGCTGCTTTAAACTGATGACTCTTCTATCTCAGCCTCCTGAGGCATGGGAGAATAACTGATTTCTAAGAAAAGTTTGAGTGACTGCTTGAAATAGCCAATGGAGAGGGCAGTGGATGGGACTAGGGTCTTCTCCTTTTCCATCTTCTCTAGCATCCTGGTCCAGACTAAAACAGAAAAACCCGCAGGATTTCTATCACCTGTGTGTACAGCCTTTCTGTGACCCCCAGCTCACCTCACTTTCCCACCAGAGGCCTAGAGGGTGGTGTTCCACAGATCAGGCCCTTTGACAGCTTTCCCAGAAGCTTAAACTTGGACTCTGCCTGGCACACCTCTTCTTCACTGTTCTTAGGGGCAACAAACCGCCCACTCTTACTCGGCTCAGCATCTCGGCAGGATGTCAGTTCCATGAGCCTATCTCTGGAAGGTGAAGCACCGAGCAACGGCCATCTTCCTGTCCAGCACCCCACAGCTGAAGGAATTCCTTTTTTGTCTTAGCACACTGCAGAACGTCCAAGGAAGGATGAAAAGATCAATACCACTGCAGAGCTCATGGAGGTCTATGCAACATAAGCTGTGCAGTGTGTGAGGCTATATGTCTGTGCACAGGTGCATGTGCCACACATACCCTAAACACCCACATTGCACATTGGGTGGCCAGCAGACAAGAAAAGCAGAGACCTTGGGTCCCAGGAGTGGCTTCCAGGGCCCTGTGTGGTCTCCAGGGATCACCAACTGGCAGGATCGAGACCTGAGAAAAGCAAGTTTTGCCAATCACAGAAGGTTTCTTGATCTCCACAGATGTGGGTTCTAAAATCACAGACTGATGTTACAAACCATAATAAGGGCAATTGCTGCAAATTCTAGAATACTTACTAAGAGCCAGACACTGTTTTGTCTATACTACCTCATTTTATCCTGTCTGTGCCCAGAAGTTGTTTCCTCAAGGCCTTGTTCTGGTAACCCCCCATACAGAGAGTGGAGATGGGAGGCAGGACATTGAATGTGGAGTTAGGTCAGGGGGACTCTGAATGGGTGATTTCCATTATCTTAGGAGGAGTCCCTAAGAACAAGTCAAGACTCCCCTATATCCCTGCTCATTATCCCCTTCTCTCTATTAACGAAAATCACTGGCAACTGATAAAGAAGGTTATATTTTATTTAGGAGACTCTGAGGAGATTCACTGATACAAGAGATTAAATGCTGTGCAGTTCCTAGAAGGCTGGACTGGTCCATGCAGGTCAGGTCCTCCATCCAAGAGCAAATAGGAATGAGAGAAGGGTCTTCTGAGTATGTGCACCTCGATCTTAACCACGCCTTCAACCACGCCCCTCAGTCTATATCTTTAATGGTCATAAGTGAGTCCCAGATACACATTGAAGCCATGCCTCTAGTCAAGGTGATAGTACCTGCTCTCCACTACATCTCTCCTTTTGTGGAAAGGATGGAGCACAAAAAACCCTAACCAGGCACTGACCATTAAGCCTGGACTTCCCAGCCTCCAGAACAGTGATACAAATAAGCTTCTGTTTAGTATAAGTTCCCTAGCCTGTGACATTCTGTTGTAGCAGCACAAGATAGATTAACACAAGCCTCATCCCAACTCTGTGAGGAGCCTAGTGGTATGCATGGGGGCAGTAACTGAAGAGCAGAGAGAGGTTCTGTAACTTGTCCAATATAGCAGGATGGGAGTTTGGATCCACTTTGTTGCCAGAGCTCACAGGCTTCCTTTACTGCTGTGCTTGGGCCAGGGAATTCAGATCCCCAGGGGCTCAGGAGCTAGAGGCACACTTGAAATGATTTATGGCTTCAGTATATTGCTGTATCGGATTCACTAGCTCTTCTAGCTCTACTGGAAAAGCCAGAAATTGGGCTTTTTATAATCAATTCTCTCTTCTCCTCTCCTGTTCTCTCTCCTCCCACCCCCAGGTCAAATGTGATCTTCAAAGCTATCACTTTGTAACCTTTGTCCTACACAGTTTCACTAAAGGAATTTGCAGTCCCTTTAGGGGGAAGGAGCTCAGTTGTGGATGTATCGTGCAAATTTGCACATGGATCTCAGAGCTGAAAGTGAGGCAGGTACTTCTTCTGTGCAGTCCTGTGCAACAAAGCCTTGTAGCCCTGTGATTTATGTACCTACTGGTGAGCCCAGGAATTTCTTTAGAGTTCAGCCCAGCCTATACTGCTTTGCCATTTCTAGGGCCCAGCTTTGTGTAGATAAAATACTAGTGTTTTACATGTGTTATGTCAGAATACTTAAGGAACTTGCCCAAGGTTACAGGGAGAGTGGACAGTAAAATTGTTCTGTAACCCCACCTCTCTCTGACCCTCCTGACTAGAACATCTTTAGTCTCTAAGGTAGGGAATGCCACATGCTTGTGTGTGCCAGGCACATACTCAACCGGGCTTACCGACTCTGCTCCTCTTAAATTCTTGAGTGGGTCCTTAGATTCTCTAATTCAATGGGGCAAGTTAAAGTGTTACCATGCTTGCTCAAAGCCACTCAAGTAAAAAGCATGTGGCCATAAGAATGTATAAGGGCATTACATATCTGCAGGGCCTTTGTGAATCCCTGTAGAGAACCACCATTCTACTTGGCCCTCACTAGGATCATTTACATTGGTTCCCTTTTCACGGCAGCTGGGGCTGAGTCAGAGGGAACCTAGACTGCTCAGATACTGGGTCATTGATGATTGTTGTGTGGGATAGTTGCTGGGGGTCAGGAGTGAGCTGTCCCACACCAGGAAGTGTCTCAGGGTGACTCTGCTTGACACACCTGAGAGGGTGTGGCTGGTGCTGGCACACCTCCCTTCATGAGGGCTTCCGGTCCAAGCCTTCAACAAAGGCAGCTTCTTGAGACAGCCTAGACTGAGTCACCAGCCTCGGGTGGGGTCCACCACCTCACCTCAGGACCCAGGAACCACTTCCCACACTGCCTAACTATACTGTAGCTTGGATTTTCAGCCTTTCAAGACTGCCCACCTCACCCATCTGCTCTTACCTCCCCACCTCCCTCACCCCCATCCTGCTACACTCAGGATGGCTGCATTTCCATCTTCCAGGATGCAGTCTCTTTCTCTGCCCCCCCCCCTTCCTTCCTCCATGAAGTGGCCAGAGGGTTGCTGATCCTGTCTGTCTTGCTCTGAAGGGTCAGAAGTTCCTCTTGCCTGGACAAAGTCATAAACCAAAAAATAAAACAAAATCAAACTATATTCAAACCCCTGAAACTTGTGTTACCTTATAGGACAAAACAATGGAGCTAGGGGTGGGGCACCGGGGTGTCTATAGTTGTTTGTGATCAGGGGATGCATTTCGAGACAGGGGACAATTATTCTGGATTATCTGGGTGAAGCTTAAAGGTAATCATATATATTTTATTTAGTTAGTTTGCAGTGGTGGGGTGGAACCCAGGGCTTTGACAAGCAAGGCAAGTGTTCTACCAGGGTCTCGCCTCAATTTGATAATATACATAGACATATTCTCCCCTTCTGTTTCTTCTCCCTTTTCTCCTCTTCCTTCCCTTCTTTTCTTTTTCTTTTTGAGACAATCTCACTTTGTAGCCAAGACTGGTGGACTCATGTTATGAGATATTTGTACACTTTGTGAAAATGTAATGCTGTTTAATAAAGAGCCAAACAGCCAATAGCTAGGCAGGAGGTATTGGTGGGACTTCCAGGCAGAGAGAGGAAGTAAAAGAGGATTATGAAGGTGCAGAGGAGACCCCAATGAGACACAGAGGGAGTTGGACATGCAGAATGAAAGAAAGTTAAAAAAAAACCACATGGTAAAATGTACAGTAATATAAATGGGTTAATTTAAGCCATAAGAGCTCGTTAGGAACAAGCCTAAGCTATAGGCTGAGCTTTCATAATTAATAAATCTCAGTGTTGATATTTGGGGCTGGTGGTCCTGACAAGAAAGTCTAACTACAGTCTTGAACTCACAGCAATCCTCCTGCTTCAGCCTTCCAAGTGTTGGGATTATAGGCATGAGTCAAGATATCCAACTTGATAATCTTTATTGTTGTTAAAGAGACTTATTTTATTTTTAGTTATGTGTCTGTGTGAGGGTGTACACAAGTGCAAGCAGGCGTCCTCAGAGGTCACAATGGTGCCAGATGGTCTGGGACTGGAGTTACAGGTAGTTATGTCTCCTCTCTCCACATACACACTGGGAATGGAACTCAGGTCCTCTGCAAGAGTGATCCCTAAGCGCCGATCCGTGTCTCTGGTTTATATTATTGTAAGCGGAAGCCCAGTGAAGACTTTTCCGAACAGAGAAGCAGAGAAAGCTAGAACAGAAGGAACAGAAGAGAGCTCTTAAGTATGGCTCTTAAGGATGAAGAGAAGAGATGTAGCCGTAAGGCAAGAAATGCCCTCCTCTGGGTGAGCCAGGAGGGACCAGTTCTCACCCCAGCCACAGGGGGCAGTGCAGGCCTGCTGACTCCCCATAGCAGCTCTGTGTAGTTGACTTCCCGAGTTAGGAGAGAATGTATGTGTTTTATTTTAAGTCACAAAATTTGTTACAATTTGTCACAACAGCCACAGGAAACTCATATACAGCCCAAACTCTTTCTCTACCCAAGGTCAGGTTCAAATGACTTTAATACTTCTTTGCTTCCATCCTCATTTCGGGGACCTTTTGAAAAGTTGTCCGTGCATTTGGAAACCATTGTTCCCTCCAGCTTCTGGTAAACAGACCAGTATTACACACACACTTCTTTGTTTTATAAAGATTGTTTATATCTCTTTCTCCTCAAAGGCCGTGTGAACTCTCAGAAAATGAAAACCGTATGTTCTCACTTGAAGAGCTCCAGGATCCAGCTCCAGGCCTGACTTCCCAGGCTCTCTGCATCTGCAGCAATGCTGGGGAGTTCTGCACTACCAGCAGCATTCACGCAGAATATACACACATTTGAATCCTTAGCGCACAGGACCATGGAGCTGTTTTTGTGGGAGAGGCTATAAACCAGGCTTCCTGGGTTGGGTGATGCTGCAGCTGTGAGCAAAAAGTGAATGATCTACAAATCACCCTCCCTGTGAAAAGGCTCCAGTGTCTCTGCATTCTCAGGAGCAGCATATGGTGGTTTGACCTAGACTCTAATGATATTTATAAGAACTGTATTCAGGGGCTGGAGAGATGGCTCAGAGGTTAAGAGCACTGACTGTTCTTCCAGAGGTCCTGAGTTCAATTCCCAGCAAAACCACATGGTGGCTCACAACCATCTATGATGAGGTCTGGCGCCCTCTTCTGTAAAACTGTATGCATAATAAATAAATAAATCAAAAAAAATTTAAAAAAAAAAAAAAAAAAAAAAAGAACTGTATTCATTTCTTCCTCCTTCCTCACTTTGTTGATGTTCTACCGAATATTAGCATAGGAGGTGAGGGTGACTATGTGTCGGAAATAGACACAGGCTGGGGACAATGCATGACTGAAGATGGTGACAGAGATTTAAGTACAATCCACCTGCTGCACACTGTATTGCTTACTATTTGTGAGCTGCCTGGGCACAAAAGCAAAACCAAAAACGCTGTCAATATCTCTGTGAGTAGACCCAGCTCTCGGCAGAAATGAATGCTTTTTCAGGTCTACATGTCTTACCCGAGAACAGCACTACCGTATTTGGGGCCTGGACTAGTCTGGACTGAATGAGGAATGTTCCCCACAGGCTTGTGCGTTTGTGTGCTTGGTCTCCAGTCAGTGGCGCTGTTCTGGAAGTTTGTAGAGCCTTTAGTAGGTAGAACCTTGCTGGAGGAAGTGGGCCACTGAAAGCAGGCCTTAAGATTGTGTTTATTAGTCACATTTGTTTGTGCATGTGGAAGACACAGGACAGGGAGTCAGTTCTCTTTCCCATGTGGGTCCTGGGGATTTAACTCTGATTAGGCATGGGTGGCAGGTGCCTTCACCCATGGAGCCAACTTGCTGGCCCAGGGCCTTAAGGTTTTGTAGCCCAGCTCCATGCCTATATGCTCTCTGCCTCCTGACTCAGTGTGCCAGCCACCTCACACTCCCTCCTCCACATCTTCCCTGCCATGATGAAGTACATCCTCTCCAATTGTGTGAACTGCCATGTCAGCGCTGGGAATTGAACCCAGGTCCTCTGGAAAAGCAGTCAGTGTTCTTAACCACTGAGCCAAAATACAGCCTTCCCTCTTTAGGTTGCTTCTTGTCAGTTAATGGGTCCCAGCACCATCGAGCAACTAATCCAGAATTGTTCCCTGCTGTGCCCACCCTAGGGGTCAGGCCATGCTCTTGCATTTTTTGGAGCAGCAGAGTAACGCCACCGAGTCTTAGGGGATGCGGGGTGGGGGTGGGGGGTGGGGGGGGGGGGTGGGGGGGTGCTGCACAGCCAGTGGTTCTCAGCCTTTCTAATGCTGTGACTCTTTAGTACAGTTCCTCACTTTATTGTGACCCCCTAATCATAAAATTATTTTTGTTGCTACTTCCTAACTATAATTTTGCTACTGCTATGAATGGTAATGTGCATATCTGATATGTGACCCAGGTTGAAAACTGCTGTCCTAAGCAATGCTCACTTCTGTCTCCTCCTCTTTGGGAACAGGAGTTATTAGATACCTCGAGTCAGATGCAAGGTCCAGCACGTACTCCACCCTGGGAAAGTGGCTATTGGTCTGCTGGAAGCTTTTAGCGGCACCTTCAAAGATGCTTCTTCCTGGCTACTCCCCGGGCATCTCTCTCCCTCTCCCAGGTGTCCTCCCCACACTACTTTGGGATTATCTACTTAGTCATTCCTAGAAGGCCAATTTAATCTGTGTATTAGGGTTAGATATACTGGCAAGTGATAGAAAGTCCTGAATAAGCATTTTAAACAAATAAACAATAAAAAGAAGTATGCCTGTCATCATCATGTGCAAGTCTGGGTGGATAGTAGGGCTAACAGTTACTCTGCTTTGTAGGGGCCAGGAACCCATGCTGCTTCCCTCTTGTTCCTGTACCCTGCATGGTCTCTATTTTGAGTTTGCTTTATGGCCCAAGATGGCTACTGCAGCTGCATCCATCATATCTGATGCTAGCTAGGGGTAAAGGGGAAAGGGGAGAAAGAGGGTATGCCTCCTTCTCTTGGAGCTTCCCTGATGGTATATATATGTGTTTGTATATGTATATATAAATATGAATATATATACCAATATATTCATAGATATCAATACCAAATATCTGTATCTATATATAAATATATATACCACATACATACATATATATATGTACACATACATGCACTACATATAATCTCTGATAATTTACCATTGGCAAATTCCAAATCACATGACTACACACATGCTGTAAAAGATGCCGGAGAGGTAATCTTTGCAGCAGCTACCAGTGGCTGAAATTTAGGGGATTAAAAAAAAGTGTTTACTATTATTGTGTGTGTAGGATGTGAGGCCACAGGCCAACTCTGTGGAACTGATTTTCCTCTCCACCTTTAAGTGGGTTCCAGAGATTGAGCTGTGGTTCTCAGGCTTGGGCATCCAGCATGATACCAGCTAAACCACCTCACTGGCCCAATTTAGGGAAACTTGTCTCAAGAAAGGGATGGAGAATGGACTGGGAAGCAAGCAGAGAGGTCTTTCCAACCAGGTAGCAATGAAAAGCTTCAGCAAGATGCTTTATGATGGGAAGGATGTTGAAAAAAATCAAACAACAGTGAGTTACTGTGACTTGGAAAGATTCAAGGCTCATCTCAAAGAACAGTTGGGCTGACTGGAGTTCACTGGGAAAGTTCAGTTGCTTGTCACCAATAACTTGAGATGGATCCCTAGGCCCCATATGGTTGAAGGAAAGAAACATCTCTTGAAAACTGTCCTCAGCTTCCACACACACGCACTGTTGCACATGAGTCTTCCATTCTCCATATACACACAAAAATAAATCAATAGTTTTTTAAATGCCAATTTTCCTAACTGTCATTTGAAGTATACATGGTTATGGGCCTTTTGTAGACCAATTTATTTAGAGAAATTGCTTAAAATAATTTATAAGAAATTTGAAGATATTTGTATTATAAGCCAGGGATTGCATTTCTAGAGTAACTTTCACATATACACACACTTGAGGGGACAGGCATAGGATTCACTGCAGGGTGCAGTGGTAGAATACTTCCCTACCATATTCTGTCTTCAGTACCAAGGGGAAGAAAACAAATAACAAAAGCAAAGAGCTGACAATAGCCTTGTATATAACATCTTAGCACAGCAACAAACAGAAACAACAAAATGTCTGCAGATACCTTGTGGCATTTTTATAATGCAACAATGAGGTAGATGATAATCCAGCAATTAAAATACATGAATCAGGGCTACAAGTATGGACATGAGTTAACTCTTAAAATGGAACACAAATTGGGAGAGCCCAGTTGTGTCTGTGTTTTACTCAGGGGCCTCCAGAGAAGCAGAACTAACAGGGTATAAATATAAGCAGTAAGTTTACTATGGGAACTGGCCCATGAGATTATCTAGGCAGAAGAGAAGTCTCACACCCACCCTTTTGCCTGTGTGCTACAGACTCAAGGTTAAGGTGCTATAATTCACTTTGAGTTCAAGAGCCAGGCATCCCAATGACCAAGGATGGGGAAGAATGCATGTCTAGTTGAGAGAGAAAGAGAGAGGGAGAGAGAGAGAGAGAGAGAGAGAGAGAGAGAGAGAGAGAGAGAGAGAGAGAGAGAGAGAATACAGACGACTCAGAGACAGAGACACAGAGAGACAAGACACACTAACACAGATGACTTCTTCTTGGTATCACTCCAAATTCAGTCTCTTCCCAGATTGAGTGGCATCCACCTGCATTGGTGAGAGTGAATATTCTCTTTACTCTGCTAACTCAAACACTTGTCTCTTCAGGAAGCATACTCACAAACATTCATGGAATATTTTATTGGCTATTTGGGCACCTTTAACCCAGTGGAGTTGACACATGGAATTAACTACCATAATCTGCAATCTTCCATTTCAAAACAAAAACAAGAAGCAGTGAGCCAGATGGTTCAATGGATAAAAGCTATTGGCTGAAAAGCAAGCCCTGACTCAAAGGGTGATGGTCCTGTTCCTCAGGCACAGGTAGGTTTATTGTCCAGGTTAAAAGCAACTGAAAGGCTCAGCTTGCCTAGTGTAAAGCCTTGGACGTGCTCTCAAACTCTGCATTGAGCCAGGTGAAGCGGAGCATCTGTGCACCCAGCACTGAGAAGGAAGCGCAAGGTCATTAGCTACATTAGTGAGTATAAGCTAGCCTGGGGTACATAGGTCTCAAAAAAAAAAACACATCTGTAACCCCAGAACTTGGGAGGCTGATGGGGGACTGTTGTGAGTCTGAGGCAGCCTGGCCAACAACAAAAACCCTACCAAAGTGCAACAATAACAAAATGAAACAAGTCATATAAACAGATACTTTTGTTTTAAAATACTTTAAGAATATGGAATGAGCTGTGTGGGGGTAGTGTAGGCCTTTACTCTCAGCACTTGGGAGGCAGACACAGGTGGATCTCTGGAAGTTTAAGGCCAGCCTAGTCTACAGAGCAAGTTTCAGGACTGCCAAGGCTACACAGAAAAACTTTTCTCAAAAACAGACAGACAAAACATTGAATGAATACAAAGTTCTCTTTCATGGTTCTTATTACATGTTTCTCCCCTAGACCTTCTTTATTAGATACGTTTTGTTTGTTTATTTGTTTTGTATTTTGGCTTTTTAAGGTCTCACCACGTATTAGGGAACTCACTCTCTATACCATGCTGGCCTCAAACTCATAGAGATCTACTTGACTCTGCCTCCCAAATGCTGGAATTAAAGGCATATACCAGTACACCCAACTACTAAATACATTTTTAAAGAGCATTTTAAGCATTAATAAACATATATACATATATCACTGTATGCAACATATGCTATATGTATTAGACTTTTTACCTAAAATACATATTTTGCCTCAAAATAAGTTTTGAGAAAGCTCTTCATGTCAGGAGTTATCTTCATTTTAGAAGTACTAAATGGAATTCAAATGTGGGACCAATCACAGCCAATTCTGTTTCCCTTCAGTGAGGGACATTAGGCTTACCTTTTGGGTGCAGAGAAGACTCCCGGGAAAAGTCTTTTAGAGAAGTCTTTCTCAGTGAGAGGGCTGGTGCATCTTCACCTTCACAGATGTTATCAACATCCACAGAGACAGCTGGTTCCTATTCAGGTGCCTCACAATCAATTAGGCATTTCTCTCAGAGGGAAGTCATATGTGTTTGTAAGGAGAATAAGAAAAGGTTCCATAGAAGATTGACTTTGTCCTTAGGATGAAAAGGAAAATGTTTAATAACTCATGGTTCGATTGCAAATGAAGACAGCCTTGCCTGAGGCCCTTCACTAGGAAGGCTAGACTTCTAAAACAGGCATTGATCTCCCAGTGGCCAACTCTTTTTTGTTTTGTTTTATTTTATTTTACTTATTTTTCAAAGCCTGGTTTCTCTGTGGCCTTGGCTGTCCTAGAAGTAGCTCTGTAGATGAGTCTGGCCTAGAACTATAGAGATCCTGTCACTCCTTCCAAGGGCTGGGGTTAAAGGTATTTGCCACCACTTCCCAGAGAGTGACCAACAGGCAGGAGTAATGAGCCACAGCAGCACAGACTGGCTGTAAGAGGTACCATGAGAACTCACCCCTTAGATGTATGGGGTGGTGGAGGCAGAGGGTCTCTGGCATACTGAGGGCATCACAAGCCAGGTAGAGTGTTTGGGCTCCAAGGCCAGCAAGACCATTTCCTCCTTTCCCTGTGTGCATGCCTTTCTTGGTATCTCCCTGTAGGAGTCTTCTTCCTTGTCTGCCCCTAAACAGACTTGTTGATCTGAAGTAAATTTATTCAGTTTGAAGGACACATCAAACTGGTCATGCTTAAAGCATGAAACACTTCCATCAGTCCCTCCCTGTTTTCATCCCCTCCTCCTCCACATTTTAAGAGGACAGGATGGAACCAAATTGCGCTATTTTTCCTCCATATTGGGTTCAAAAGATTGAAGAGATGATCTCAGACCCTGGATCCACCCTCCAGGAGAGACCTGGTTTTTAGGTCCTAGGCTTCCCTGAGCCTTCTTATTAAAGTGGTCCTTACCGGGACCCGGAGCATCCAAGAACTCAGCAGGATCTGTAGCCTATAGATAGACCCAGGTAATCGGAGATCTCCCCGTCCCAAGGGACAGTCCCCACCCCCATGAGAAAGGTGTTCATACACTGCTGAGTTCTGGGCTGTGGGGCACCCCTAGAGGCATGGGTGTGTTTGGGGGGGAGGGAGGTAAAAGGAGGTCACTGACTTCCAGGAGGCGAGCTTCATAGTGCAGACTCTACACTGGAGACTTCTGAGAGCCCAAGGTGCCTCAAATCTAGCTCCTCTTTCCTGGCAGACTGAAGTGGGCCTTCAGCTCTTCCCAAGGATCAAGGATGAAGAAGATGCTGTCTTTGGCCTCTGCCTTTTGGGTGCGAAGGTCCTTTAGCATCTTCTACAAGACAGGGCTGTGTGTGTGTGTGTGTGTGTGTGTGTGTGTGTGTGTGTGTGTGTGTGTTTTCCCCTTTGCTCTCACTGCAGTTAGCCACGCCCACAGGCTCTCTGTGCTCTTCTTTGACGGACATGCTTGAAAGGTGTAGGAAACCGTGGGGTCCAGGCCCTGCAGGGAATCATTAAGGAGCAGGAACTCCACTGGAGCTCCTCAGATGCCTGAGGTCACCTGAAAACAAAGAGGGCATTTATTATTTTTTCCCCTTTGGTCTTGGACTATGAAGAGAGAAGGCTTTGTCTGTTATAGAAAGACAGCAAAAACTTAAAACAACATCATCAAAAAAAGACAGCTCTTCCAGATAGGGCTCATGTCTTTAAAGGCCCAGAGTTACCAGCACTTGGTGGGTAAAGACCCGTGCTCCAAGACTCCAGGGGCCCCATCGTCAGCCGGTGGGAAGGTGGGAACAATTCATCTATCCTTCGGTTTATATATAGCCTCCTCATTGGGGGCTCCCGAGGTGGCCTCCAAAATCTTGTTCACCTGGAGGGAGCTGGGCACCCTCATCCAGGTGGCGCTGCAGACTCACGCGCGGAGGACCAGCAGTCGCTCTCCTCCAGGGCAGCGCCTCTGAACTCCGGACCAGGCCGTAGTAGGGTGCACCTGAGTCTCCATCAGCCACGCATGAAGGAAGACACGAAGCGGGAATCACTGATTGCGGGCACCAGTGCTCAGGAAAGGAAGGTGGGGCTCAGACCCGCTAGAGCTGAGGAGTGGGGTGGGCTTCGATGTTAGGAGGCGTGGAAGGGGGTGTGGCTGTATGCCCGGGGGTGTGGCGCCCCAAGGGGGCGGGGCAGTTCAGAGGGCGGGGCCCGAGGGGTGGGGACTGGGGCTACCCAGGCCCGCGGAGCTGGGGGTGGGCGGCTAGTTTTTGCAACGGCTAAGAGCCTGTGGGTTTATTATAAGGCGGAGCTCGGCGGGAGAGGTGCGGGCCAGAACAGACAGAGCCTGGCGCAAAGGAAGGAATCTGGCAATCGGGAGCTGACTCCAGCCGGCGGAACCTGCAGCCTTCGCTCAGGACAGCAGCGCACTCGGCAGGCGCCCGGGACAGCAAAGCGCCGCGCCATCAGCAGAGCCGGCCCGCAGCTCCGCGCAACCCGCAACTCCGACCCGCGCAGCCCACCGAGCTCTTGCCGCGGGTCTGGGCAGCATGAGGCGCGCGGCGCTCTGGCTCTGGCTCTGCGCGCTGGCGCTGCGCTTGCAGCCAGTCCTCCCGGTGAGTGTGGACTGGGGCAGAGCTGGAAGGCGGCGGGAAGCCTGGACTCGCCACCCGCCACCCGCCGATGCCGTGCAGGCGGCGGCACGTGGAGGGGGAGGGGAGCGGGGACTTCTTCCCGCGCTGCCTCGCGGATCTAGGGATGGTGAGCTCTTAAATAAGAACTCCTTCCCCAATTTCCTCCACGGTCCGTGGGTGCCGCGCAGGTCTCACAGCTCGTGGTCTGGGTTGAGGCGTCCCGCAGAGTGGAACCTCTACTGGTTCCCGGGGTTCAATTAAGTAAAATGACTCCACATGGGTCTGATTCCGTCGGCCTGCGGCGGCGCCCGAAGTCGTTCACTCCGGTTGCTGTCTGCTGGCCACCTCAACGGCCTGGCCTCCGCCAGTGACCTGGAGGGATGCAGTGGCCATGGCCACAACGCCCTTTCCGCAGACCCTAATTCAAACCAGACTGCAGGCTGCGCCCCGAACGCCATAGCACCCGGGCGCCTGGCCCTTTGCACCGGGCAAGTTTGGGCGCAGCAAAGCCGGCGCGGGAGCGAGAGGGGGCGGACGTGCGGGTTGCCGGAGGCACCGGGATCAGGACTGTGCGTGGGATACAGGACGGTGGCACGGGGCCCTTGAGTTTTTCTCTGGCTGTCCCAGGTGAGCTGGGCCAAGCTAGCAGTAGGAGATTCCGGGAAGTTGGCTTAACAACGTTAAAGACCCCAAGAACCCAACTTTGGGGTCGCTGAAGTTGTGCAGCCCCCCGGAGGGCCTCCTCCGCATGGCCGGCGCTGGGGACCCTCCCCGCGAGTGGACCCCGGTACGGCTCTTCCCCTCCCCCGACTCGGCTTTGTGCTGAAGCCGCGCGCAGGGAAGGCGGGTCCCTTGGCCCGCCCAGTAGGGCCGCGGGGAAAGAGGGACGAACGTGGAGCTGGCGATTGGTGGGGGGAGGCCTCTGGGTAGGATACAGCCATCCACCTTTGGCGGGGATCGGTCTCTCTAATGAGCGACTTGGCCGACAAAGAGCTTGTCGAGGGTCCCCAGAAAGTGCTCTCCCGCCCCAGCCACATTCCGCTAGCCCGCCTTCCCCAACGGGGGCGCTTTGTTCTCGGCCCCTGTAACCCTTCCCTGGGAACCGCCCCGCAGCGCCGGCCCTTGACGTGGGCCGGGTGCTGGGCCGCCGCCAGGTGTCAGCGCTGCCCGCCGGGTGTCCACGCCCCTAGCCCCCGCACCCTCTATGGAGTGCCGGGGGTCCTTTCCGTTGGTCGACTTGACCATCCCCCTGAGAGGCAGAGGCGAGGTGCGGAGCCCTAGGCTTTATCCTTTCCGGAAGTGGCAGTCTCCCACCGCCACATCTGGTCTGCTTAACTTTGATAGTCCTGGCTAAAGAGAGACACGTGCACTGGGAAGGGGAGCTGAGCCTTGGTAGACACCCAGGTCGTGTACATATAAAGTGGCACCTGAACACATCCCCGATCACTGCTAATGGGCATTGTCTTCGCTACTTCCCAGTGACTCCATCACTCTGGAGTCTTAAGAGAGGACCTTGATACCTATCAAATTGCCCGTGAGTTAGGGGTCTGTGGGATGCCGAATCAGGGTTCTCAGGGAGGGATATAGTTTCCTAACTGGATCTCGGATGCACTCCCGGCTGTAAGGTCCAAGAAATTGCTCTTGAGGGTTGTGGTTTCTGTGGGACTCAGATTATGCCTGAAATCAAAGTTACCACTGTGGAGAAGAAAGTGGAGCCGCTTGGCATGCCTCCCTGACCCGCCTGGCATTACCCCCGGCCCTACTCTCCAGACCCAACGGGAGGCCTCACTAGGGCAGTTGAGATACCCTAGAGCATTTCTTTCCACTCAGGATCTGGAGAGCTGGTCGCTTTCCCGCTGTCTTTGGTGAGGCAGATAGCCTGGGAGCTAGAACCCGCAACCTCCGATTATTAATACTGGGTGGGCAATTGGAGGTGACAAGTCCCTATGGGCTATGCTTCCTGAAATTTCCTGTGCTCTGGGTGAAGAGTGGGTACCGCAGCAGAAGGCCTTTCTGGCCTGGGAGATTGGACCCTTGAGGGAGACCCAAGGCCTAGCAAGAAGAATTGTCTCAATGGGAGGGACCTGCAATCTTGGGAAGGCTTCCTGGAGGAAGAGGCTGAACTGAGCCTGGGCTCAGGCTGCCTAGGCTCTGGGGACAGAACTCCCATTTGGAGGCAAGAATGTTCTTTTTGCCTATTCTTATTTTTATAAAGTTTGGGGTGTTTGTTCTTTTCCAGCAAAAATCCATGTTTGGTTAGAAGTTGGTGAGGACATTTCCAGAGCTTCCTTTTTTCTTTCTTTTTTTCCCCTTCTGAATAATGAAGGCAATTGGGATTTGCTTAAAGTGGAAGCAGATACCTAGAAGTTGCCAGAGATCTTGTCTGGGTGTGAGGGCTCCCTTAGCTCCTGTGGGAAGCAGGTCAGAACTCCTCTGGGGACCAGTGAGATAGTGAGTGTTGGGTGCTTGCCTTTGAATGGGCAAAGGAAGGCTGCTGGGAACCACTCCCCAGAGACTGAAACAGGTTTGTCTAAACTGTCCCTGTGTGTCCCCAGTCTTTTGTTTTTGCTATGTAAGGAAAAGGAAAGTCACTTTGGAATAGTTATTTGCTATTTTTTTCTCTGTCTTTCCTTAATTATTTGGACTGGTAGAGACATTTCCCTTGAGGTCTGGCAGAGTGGGAGGGAGTGGGGGAGGATGAGATCCGCCTTTGGAGATGATGTCACTGCTGGCTTCAGTTCCCCAGGGAGGGTGGAGCTCGTTTTAGCCTACCTGTGGCTCCTGATGAGCCCCAGTAAAACCTCATTAATACACATTGGTGGGGATCAGGGCCTGGAAAAAATGAGGAAGCTTGGTTTTTCAGTATTTTCTAGACGGTCAACCCCCCCACCCCCAACATTGCAGAAGAATTTTGGATTCCTGAAATCATTTGAAAATGTATCATCATGGTAGTCAGATGTTTTTTCAGTGAGTTAAAATCCACTTCTTAACAAAGTATCCCTTTTGTTTTGTTTTGAAAAAGGGCCTGGTTGTTATGTAGCTCTGGCTGCCCTGGAACTCTCCGTGTAGACCAGGCCTTCCATGAACTCTGGGAGATCCACCTGCTTCTAACCTTTTAGTTCTGAGTTTAAAGATATGCGCTGTCACACACCGTTTTTTATAAAGTATTCTAACTTTTAGCATGATTCTGAAACCCTTATTTTTTTTCCCTTGTTATTCTCAACAATAAAACGATCTGTGTATTTAATCCCTCCTGATGCTAGACCCTCCCATGGTGCGGGGTCCAGCAGCCTCCTGTTCTGTGGCTCTAGACCCTCCCATGGTGCAGGGTCCAGCAGTCTCCTGTTCTGTGACTCTAGACCCTCCCATGGTGCGGGGTCCAGCAGTCTCCTGTTCTGTGGCTCTAGACCCTCCCATGGTGCGGGGTCCAGCAGCCTCCTGTTCTGTGGCTCTAGACCCTCCCATGGTGCGGGGTCCAGCAGTCTCCTGTTCTGTGGCTCTGAAGAACACAATGTCCTAGAATCAGGCGATTTGAATTCTTAACCACCCTGTTTCCTTCTCAGTTTCAGGTAGCTAGAAGTGACGCTGGTGTGCCTGAGCGCAACAGCTTTTCTCTTCAATTCTGATTTATTTTCTTTAGCAGGCGGGAAAAACAAATCAGATTGGTTATAATTCTTACAAAGACCAAGTCTCACTCAGGCTGTGTGAATTTGCTGTCTCCCATGAATCTCTGTTGACACTGCTGGTGTATGGTGATAGAATGAACTCAGGAGAGCTGCCACCCTTATAATCCTGGATCTAGGGTGATGAAGGGGCATTGACCAGGTGAAGTACCAGGGAACGTGAGTCACATTCCCTAGCCTCCTCTTCTCTGTTAGGCTCCAGCTGTTATAGGCGCTGGCTACCTTGGACTAAGAAGACTAGCTCTCTCTATGTGAGCAAAGACCTTTGTTTTTTTTTGAGACAGATTCTCTCTAGCTTGGCCTTGAAGTTATTGGAGTTCTCTCGACTTCCAAACTGCTGAAATTACAGACACGAGCCACTATGCCTGGCTCGGTCTCATGGCTTTGGTCTTTTCTCCATCTCTTCAGTGTGTTTTAGTTCATGATTTGTAGAATCTAGCACCCACCCATACTGTTTGACAGGTCAGAAACAGTTCTGGATCAAGTAAAGCCCCATCCTGAAGCTCTACTCTGCTACTAATTTATTATGTTCTCGTAAGTGACTCACTTCCAAGTCTTCTCATCCTCATCCATAGATCAGACATCGCCATACCTGTTCCTTCTGTCCTCATTCTGTCATTTGTGTATCCATTTCATAAGCAATGGTGTGAAAGTGCTTAGTAATGAAAGTGCCCCTGGGAAAGGTAGCTGTTGATAACAGTTATGGTTGCCTTTCATTGAATGCCTGTTAGGAGCGCTTGCTATTTTTTCTACAGTTCAACTTAGCCTTTCTTCCTAAGCCTTTAGGATATATATACCATCGCCTTATCTTTTCAATGAGGAAGAAATGGTTTACAGAGGCTAGCCAGCCCCTCTGTGGAGAAGAAAGTAGCAGAAACAGGCCTTTTGGTATGTGCTTGTATGTGTGCTTGTGAGTACACTTGAGTATATGTATGTGAATGGTGTGACTACACTGTAGGGTTGCCCAATGTCTGTCTACACCCCCCAATAAGCCCTGTACATGGGGTCTGACTGAAGCCTGTGAGGCCCTTTCTGGTATTTCCAGGTCTTACTTGGACACTCTTGGTTGTGAGCATTTTGCATAGAGGGGGTATTTGACTGGGCTGACATGGCTCTCACTGTGCCTTTGAGCAAATACTGAGTATTGGGCAGCACCCTGGGTCTTGGCTGTGTGTACCTGATCGTTGCTTGGGTACAGGCAAGAGTTCTCCATAGAAAGCTGAGGTCAGACAGTAGAGGGGTCCTGACAGTGTACCCGGGACTACACAAAGCTCGCATGCAGTTGACTGAGTGCCAAGGAGTTAGTCTGGGTAGTGCCTACCTGCCTCCCTCAGGCAGCATCAACTTATGCCGTCTTTTATCCTGAGCATGGGTATCAATCACACTTAAAGATTTAGTAGAGCCTTTGTAAGCCCTGGGAGGTGGGTATCCTGGCCACAAGTGGGTAGCTTGGGACACAAGACTCCAGGCTGTTATGCCGCATTTTCCTCCTGGCTCTTTCCAATGCCAGGATGTGCAAGGGGAGCATTTTGAACATTAAATTATTTCTAGTCCCAAAGCACACAGAACATACTGTTTTCTAGTTGTTTTTTTCCCCATCCACTGATTTTGAAGTGCTGGATTTGAAATTTCCCCCTGAGAATCTGCTTTAGTGTGTGCAGAGGGAAGAAATTGGAACAGGAAGTCTGTAGAAAGAATGTTTCATCTTCAGGACCTTGTGCCCTGAAGCCGAGTCAGCATGGTGTCATTTCCCTATTGGCTTTTCCAGGAGAGATTGGATTTTAGGTGGGAATGTACATTCTAGAACCTTCTATTGACAGAATTGCCCTGGCAAGGGCTAAAAGTGCATGGGCATTTGTCTTTTACCATAAGCAGGTAGCTTCAGGTGCAGACTGTAAACACAAAGTCCTTGGAGTGAGACCCTGAACTTGGAGCCATTTCAGTTTTAGATGGACATTGGAGGCCCCTGGGATGGCTCGATTTGCTGTGTAGGATACTGCTGCCCACCCTACAGGACCTTCCCAGGTTACTTGCTGGCGTTGATGCTGGGGAAGCCGTGACAAGGGGTGAGTACTGGAGGAGGGGCAGCCTGCAGCCTGGCATGTGCTGTGTGTTTGGAGAGTCAGGAGATCTGGTGAAGCCTGCAAGTGGAGGCAAGTTTGACGTGACTGAGGAGAACTCAGTAGGAAATCTTTGGACCACTGACAGGTGGGCGTGGTGATGTTGGTAGTGGTAGATTTGCTCTCCTTTTAGAGATTTGCCCCGGAATCTTTCCTGCTGACTCTGGAACTTAGAGGCTTCCAGAGGTAGCTCCACTGGGAGCTTCTCAAGGGTCTCAGTCTGTCTCCTGATGTTTATGGCTTCGTGGGCTGCCTAATTATATAGAGAGAAGATGTGCCTCTGGCCTCCAGCCCTGGGAAAAGCTCTGCCCCGTGACTCACCTGAGGTCTGCAGCTGGATGTGCACTCAGGCATGCTCAGGGGCAGCGGTCATGCCTGCACCGTCCTGCTGTTCTTACCCCATCAGGCTTTCCTTTGAGCTCTGCAGCAGTGGTAGAAACGTTTGGGAAACCTGCTCTCCCCTCTTCAGGATGCCCCCCTCCCTTTGCCCTAGCTTTGACCTTGACTTCCTTGTGGCCAGGTAAGTGGTTGACCCTCTGGGCCTGTAAAATCTGCTCAAGGGCCTTTTCCTTCCCGCTGCTGTGTCTAAGAGGCACACACTGGTAGAGAGATCTTGTCTTGGGATGGTTTAAGCGAGCCTGCTGGGCTTCCCAGGCTGCATTTGTTCTTTCTGTCTTTATTCCTTTTGGGGGCTCGGCAGGGACAACCAACTGCTCCCCGGGTCTCAGGCTAGACCACTCTGGAGATGGGAGTGAGGCAGGTTTTCAGATTTGTGTCCTTGGCTTTCATTGTGGGAACCAGAGTGGATGAAGCCTCTGGGCAAGGTCAGGCTGGGGGTGGAGGGCAGTTGATGTTCTCTGTACCCACACCCAGGCATCCTGGCACCATCCCCAAGGTCCGCTCATCAGCAGGAATGAAAGCTGTGCCGGGCAGGTTGGGGCAGTGGGCAGGTGGGTGTGTTTATCGTTGCACTCATCAGCTGAGTCACCATGCCAGGCCCCAGGAATTCTCACTGGAGTCTCACCCAGTCCACCTTGACCCACTGGCGCCCACTGGCATGAGATGGGGCAGGGCAGTGCGACAAGATAGGCCTCAGGGGGCTGAGAGGCAAAGGGGAGTTCATGACCTGTCATGGCTGTGTCACGGGACTTGTGGGTGTCTCAGGTGCCATCAGGGTCTCTGCCTTAAGTGCCAACCTGGCTAGATCACTTGATGGGGGTGTAGGAAATGCACCAAGGGAGAGTACCCATTCATAGAGTAGGCCCACCATACTAGATCAGAGCCAGTGGTGAAGGATTTGTGACTCAGCCACATAGTAAGATCCATTTGGGAACCTGGACTACCAAGCAGGCTTCATTCATGCTTTAGACTTGCCAACTTTCTGGCTGTGGAGAGTGATTGGAGAGGGTCTTATAGATGAGGCATCAGGAAATACAAGATAACCAGGCACCTCTGTCTCTTGGGCACCTTTGTCTCCAAGGATGGTAAGAGAACCCTTCTAGTACAGTGACCACTTGGGTCTATCCCAGCTCTTTCTGTGGCTACAAAGGCCCTCTTCTGCTACATCATCTGTCTCATCTCTTGTAAGGGCAGCAGCTGGGCCTGATGCCTGCCTGCTCATCTATAGCCAGCCGTTGGGCTGGCTAGGTGAGGAGGGACCCAGAACTGGCAGGCTAAGAACACAGGATACTAATGCTAGACCTGGAGTATGTGGGTAGGGGAAGGTCCCTCTTCCCTAGGATGGGGTTCTTTAAGGGACCTGGGGGAGGGGAGCTTGTATCTACCTGTGATATTCAGTGTGTGCTAGTCCTTGGCTACCATAACACTGATTGAGGACTTGATTGTAGCAGAGGGGCACCAAGTGACGCTAACTCTGATATTGTCTGGAGCAGCCCTTGGCGTCCCTGCTGACCCAGTGTACATACCTAAGCCCTAGAGATCCAGGCCCCTAGGAGAGTTCCAGGTGGAAATGGGGGTCAGGTTTGGGCTCGCAGGGCCCCAGGCTGTAGAGTATCTAAGGAGCTGCCGAGACCATTGTGGATGTTGACTGGCATTACTTCTGCTTCTCCCAGAGAACTCCTGAGGGGGTGTGGTATAGTGTTAGGATCTCATCTCTCCCAAAATGGCATGTTGCGGAGGGGAGGGGCCCTAGGCTCAGTCTGTGGGCTGTGTGGTCATCTCTAGGTTCTGTCCTACATCCCTGCCCTTGCCCCAAAGGTACTCTGAAGGGCATTCCAAGTAGGCACAGTGTTCCTCCTGTCCTCCCACCCCCAGGAGGAGGCAGGCCTGGATTATAATTTCCTAGGAGTGGTCCTGAGGACTTCATTGGTGGATTTGAGGTAGGACAGGCTGGGCGTTAGATTCACCAGCCATCTGTCTTTCCTCAGAAGTCTGAGTCTGCTGACTTTTGGGAGTCTTAGCTAACGCAAATCTTTGGCCTTGAATAAGAACCACTGGAATATTAGCTGACTGTTTCACCTTGGCTGGTCTAAACCCAGGGTGGGCTGGAGAGAAGTATGGAGTAGAATCTGGCCTACCTGGACCACACCCTGGATTTATTGTTTCCTATGTAACCTTGCACATAACTTTACTTCTAAGTCCCAGTTTTCCCACTTTGTGAAATAGGGTCATCATGTCCTGTCTGGAAGGGCTTTTGAAAAGATGTGTGAATATGTGAAATGTTTAGAATTTTCTTCTTGACTAGGTGGGGGCTCAGTCTACAGGAGAACTGAGTATGGCCTACTGTGTACAGCATCCCCCCCACCCCACCCCCACCCCAGGCTGTGCTTGCACAGGAGAGGGCAGAGTCTTTTTCATGTGAATGGCCCTTCTGGTTTTGCCCAGGAGTGCTGATGTCACAGAGTATGCAAACATGGCTTTTGTCCTTCAGAAGTCCAAGCCTTTTCTGACAGATCAGATTCTCATCTTCACTGAGCCTTCATATGAGGCTGAACCCTGGCCTGAGCTGTGTGGGCTGATAAAGAGGAAGAAGTCAGGAGCACCGACAGGGGTGCCTGGGTAGGGGCTCAGGAGATCAGGGTTCCAGTTGTAGGACGCCATGGCCTGTGTGTGGAACGTCTCACTGAAGCATGCCTTGAGGAAGCAAGTTCCCTATAGATGCTAACATAGCTGGACCAGAGTGCAAGGTGGGTGTAAGGCCCTACCCAGAGCCCATGCAATGCCTGTGAAGGCTGCTCTCCTTTGGAGTGATAATGGCTGTGGCCTGGCAGAGCAAATCTGTCTGGCCTCTCTTTACTTTGACACTGTATGCTCTTAAACAAGTGACTGACTGTCCCCTTTACCCAAATTTCCACATTGTGCAAGATGGGTACGGCTCTAGGGTCTGAAAGTGGTTTTAAAGATAGGTTAGCTAATTCAGAGAAAGTGCTCAAACCGGTACCCAGCACATTACTCAAGAAATAATGACTGCCGATGACTGATTTCCTAAGGGCTGGATTTGTTTCTGTGCTTCATGTGATCCCCACTACAGCCTGGGTCAAATCCTTAGCTTCTCTCTCCTCTGCTAGCCCCAGGACCTAGGCTCCTAAAGGCTGCCCCCTATTCCCTTTTAGCTACCTCTGTGTCAACTATGAAGACTGTAGGATTGTGCAAGCCTCCAGCCTCTCCAGGCTGTGAGATGTCAGTGAAAAGGCCTAGGTTTTGTTCCTGTGAGGTCTGAGGCCAGTCAGGAACTGAGGAACCCGTCCACCCTTTCAGACACAGGTTCCTTCCTCTCTGAGGGTCCTACTCCTCAGGCTATCCCATCCTGCAATGGGACTACTCCCACAATGCTCTGATTTCTGTTTGCTTCCCAGTGGCCTCAGTGCCTTTTTAGTCAGAATTGTGCTTTATGTGATATGAGAAGGCACAGTCATCTTCTAGTTAAGGGAAAATGGGAAACCTAGTATGTTTTCTGGGTATGGCGTTACTGTTCCCTGAATTCTGACAAAGGTTAGAAAAGTTTGCTCTTGGCCTCTTCTAGTCTCCCCTTTATAGTCTCCAATCTGTTACAGCTCCTGCCCACCTGCAGAGCCCCAGTTGCAGAACCAGCCCCTCCCCCATCAGAAGCAGATTTATGCTGTAATGTACTAGTACCCCTTAGCTCCTCCCACGGGCATTTTGATTTTCAAAAGAGCATTGCAGAACTACAGGGGCAAGAGAGATGTGGTTAGAATTGGAGTCGTGTCCACACCCTCCCAGCTGGAGCCCTGGCTGCACTGCAGCAGGTGTGTTAAAAGCTGTAGTTTCAGCTTCTGTGAAACTTGAGGATACTTTATTTAGCCAGTTCAGGGTCCAAATGGCATGAGAAGTCTGTGTGGTACAGGTGTCAGGCCCCTGTGCCCTGCTGAGTCTATAATCAACTAGGTGGCAGTTTTGGGGGTGCTGGCAGCCTAGGAGTGATTTAGGGTGGGGGTTCCTGCACTGCTGTCTGTCCCTCAGATGTGTCGGCCATCTTTCAAGACGTGCCCAGGGGAATCTGAGAGGAGCCTTAGCTTATCTTTAGGATAGCTTGGGGGTCAGCATGATGGAGGTGAGGGATGGGGACAGTTCAAGAATGCCTTGGCTAGTCCTTCCGTCTACACAGGCTGCTACCCAGAGACACTTTGATTCCAGAGCTCCCTCGTAGCTTCCTGGGCCATAATGTTCTTTGGAAGTGGCTAGAGATGACATCAAGCCACTGTGCCCAGTGTCCCTGCCCTCCACCTACCACCCCTGTTGGATGTCATGTTTGTGGTTTGCTGCTCATTGCTTCAGCAATGTCTGGTTGTCCCTTGAAGGTGAGCCAGCCCCTCGCCCATCCCCAGCCAGAGACTATATAGTATACAGTCCATAGGCTGGGTCTTGGGAGGCCTCTTGCTATGGTTCTATCAAATCACTATGGTAGAGATGGGTACCCCGAGTCAGGTTTGTTTCAAGAAGCAAGAGCCCAGATTGTAAAACATCTTTTTGCTATTTTGAATTTTCTCACTTTTCTCTTAGCACATCCGGCTGGTCAGGGCCAAAGGACTTGAAGAGAAAGAGGTGGCTGACAAGAGTGAGGGATAGTTCTGTCTGGCTCCCTTCGGGAGCAGTACCTGGTGAGAGGCTGGCTGGGCAGGGGCCAGGTACCCTTGCTCCACAATGATTGAAATCTCCCTTGCTCTGTCTATCCTGGCTGGGGTTGGGGGGGGGCATGGAGGGAACTGGTCTTCCAGGCCCAGCTCCACACCCAGCTCTCAGCTGAGCCTGCTCAGAGACTAGTCCTGACATGTGGATTGCAGGACAGGAGCCAGGCCCACAGGAAGGTGTGGGCATCCAAGCACTTGAGTGACACTGACCTATTGTGGGCACTGAGATTGGAGGTATGGTTCTGGAAAAGGGCCTAGTGCTGGGAGACGTGGTTCTGGCATTGACCTTGGTTTTCTTTTCTTTTTTTTTTTAAAAAACTTTATTTATTTACTTATTTATTTGCCTTGGTGTTTGCCTGGAACTGGAACTACAGACAGTTGTTAGCTGCCATGTGGGTGCTGGGAATCGAACCCGGGTCCTCTGGAAGAGCAAACGGTGCTCTTAACCGCTGAGCCGTCTCTCCAGCCCCTGACCTTGGTTTTCATCTGATGTTACACTAAAGGGAAATGCTGACAGAAAGGATGGTTATGACCAAGAATGTCTTTACACTCTGCCCATTCCCAAGAATCCCCAAGACACACAGCAGCGTAAGAAGCAAGAGAACAGCAGTAGGGTGTAGGGGAATGTGTGTGCACCCAGGGGATTCTGGGAAATTGGTCCTGTCAGTCTGTCAGTGGAAGTGCTGCCAGGGTCTGGGCCTTGGAAGTGCTTTGGTGTCCTATGCCCCTAGCTAGGCAGCTGACACTCCTCTTTACCTGCCTGTCCTCACTTTGGCCCCACCCTGGGTTGGGCCTTTCACTCACTCCCTACTGGGTCACCAGTCACCTTCCCTGCAGGCCCCAGCTTGAATGTTGGTGGAGAGACAGAAAGCTGATAAATCACGATGCCTGTCAGCCGGAAATTTGGGTGTTGCCTGAAGGCAGCAATGGAGGCCCTCCCTCCTGGAGGTGGCTTTAGGAGCGGAGAGGGAGAGGCTGCCTTACAGTTTCTCAGCTCCCTAAGAGAGAAGTGAGGGGTTGGGCATCAGCCCAGCATGAATCTCTAGCCTCCCAGACCAGACAGAGTGTGACCTATGAGAGCCATAAAAGAATTCAGGATTATCCAATAAAGCTACTTCATTTCCAACCCACACAATGGGTCCAGAGAGCTGCCTAGGAGTAGTTGAGCTAGATGTGGTACTATCCCAGAGACCCTCTGTGGAGATGCTTTGGGACAGTTCAGCCTATCGCTGCATGCTCCCGGCATTTCTGCTAGGTCTAGAGGGAAAGGTGACTGTAGGAAGAACAGTCAGGACCCCAGGCTGCAGGACACAGGACATAAGCTGAGGGTTACTAGGATGGAGGAGATCTCAGCAACTTTCTTTCCTGTCTGCTCTATGCTCCTGGACACACACTGAACCTTGTAGGACACCCTGAGGCCCACCTTTTACCTTTGGGACCCCCTGGGATAGTGTCGCCAACATTTTCCATTCAGATGACACTATGGGACAGCTAGTGTGGAGTAGTGTGGGCTAGAAAGCCAGCTCCGTGGGAAAATCAAGGTTGGCCTTGGCAGGAAGGAGGTCCTTGCTTGGTGGGTTTAAGAGCCCTTGGAAGGTTGAATGTTATGTTCCCTCAGCTCTTTGGTGAAGCAGGCCTCCTAGCACAATGGTGTTTGTCTGCTAAGCATTGGAAGTAAAGAATAATCTAAAACCTTCCCTGGGTTGTTTTGCTCCTGGAGCTGGTTTACAGAGCTCTTTGGCTGCTTGGTGCCTTGTGTTTGAACACTGGATTCAGTAAGGAACTGGAGGGGAGGTCTTGCCTTCCTCAGCTCCTGGCCATGGCACCTCTAAGAGGAGCCTTGCCTCTTCAGTGACTGCTCTCAAAGTACGGTCTCTGAGCAGAAAGTGTCTTTTGACACTGTGGTAGTTCTTGAGGTCCTTGGATGCAGGTGGTAGTTTGGGTGTCATTTTCAGGTCATGTGTCCAGTTATACAGAGGGAGGTGAAACCCAGAGTTCTGTAGCTCGGAGTCCTCAACACCTCAGAGCTGTGGCTTCTAGGGGAGAGGAATTATTCATAGCTCTTAGATCCATAGGTCTGACCAAGATAATGAGTGGGGGTAGACCTCTTGTATACTGTGAACCTGCTTGAAGCCTTTTGGGGTATGCAGTCAAGTCTTAGTTGGATAACAATGAAAGGTGTTTATCCTGGTGTGTGTGTGTGTGTGTGTGTGTGTGTGTGTGTGTGTGTGTGTGTATCTAGGTCTGGGTCTCTGTATTCCTATACTTCCCTCCAACCCCTAGCATGTTGATTGGACAGAGACCGTGTGACTGAAGCCTGGACTTCTGGAACAGGTGTGGAGGCCCCAGACTAGCTGAGATCCAAGCTGCTTGGGAATGGCTGTGACCCAAGTCCTTTGATAACAGCAGCTCTTTGTCATGAATGTTGTGACTAATGAGAATTGTTGATTCAGTGACTCGCCTCCCACCCACAGAAGCTGGGGATTCTGTTATGGCACCGCCAGCTGCAGACAACCCATAGTTTTGTTCCTCTTTCCCACTCCATGAAGTCAGGGTCCCAGCACTGCCCAAGTGACTTGCCTTATTCTCTGCTGGGGCTCTTCATATCCCAGCCCCTGAGGCTTATTCCTGAAACTCCTGGGGTGGGATACTGTTAGGATCAAGACCAGGCTATTTCTTATCTTTATACCTCCAAGTTCCCAGGTGATGGATAAATCCAGATTTTTGAAGTTAAGGAATCCACTTAATATCAAAATTCTGTGACCTTAATTTTTTTCTTTGATTACACTTTATTTTGTGTGTATGTGTGTGTACATGTGTGTGGAGACAGAGGATAATTTGAGGAAGTCAGTTTTTTCCTCTTCCCATGTGGGCCCTGGGGACGGAACTCAGGTCACCAGGCTTAGAGGTGATGCTTTCCCCTTACAATACTGAGTGTATAGTCCTATGGAGTCAGAAATGCTTTTTAAGGGCTGTGTGATTCAGATGCCATTGAAGCTGTAGGTAACAAGGGTAGTGTCTTAGGGTGTTGATTGGAAGCTAGAGGTCTTTTTACTTGATGGCTGCACACTAATGGGAGGATGGATGGGTATCTTCTCCATAACCCCGGAACTTCTCGGAGACACCCAGTTGGTGCACCATGCTTTGTGACCCAGCTAAGGTCTAGTCATACTGAGGATATCATGACAAAGTGCTGGAATACAGACTGCCCTCAGCCCCAGGCAGCCAGCACATAGGGCTTCATCAGATTGTAATGACTGCCAGGGAGAGATGCCTTTTTTGCAGTCAGTGTGGGTGTGAGAGCTGGCAGGAAGTGGGTCTAGGCTGCCATTAACCATCCCAGCCAGCCTTCTGCCCACAGTTCTGAACATGATCTTTGGCAATGGCTTGCAACTGCAGATGAACTCTCTCCTGTACCTTGTCCTGACCCATGCCAAGTCAGGACCCAGTATGTGCCCGGTACCCACCTGGGCCCTGACCCATGCCAAGTCAGGACCCAGTGTGTGCCCGATACCCACCTGGGCTGTGAGGCAGGTCTAAGCATTCATCTGGCTTCCGGGTGTAAAGAAACTGAGACCATTTTGCTTGAAACAGATGAGCTTAGCCAGAGGAGGTAATCTTTAGAGCTAGGGAATGGGAAGAAAGGATGTACCATAGCATGAGGACATTGGTTGCCTGGATGGCCTTGAGTAGGTCCTTCACCCTGGGAGGTGCTGTTTCTTATCTAACAGAGATGCTAATCTCAGCTGGACCTAAGGAGCTACAGAGGAGAAAGGGTATAGGAATCTAAGTGAGTGTTGGGAATTCTCTCCAGCCCTAGAGAAGCTTGAGAGCTTTGCCTCTTTTATCCTGGACTTGGGTGTCTCACCGGGGTTCTTAACTTCACAGGCCCAGGGGATGCCCAAAGCAGATATGTTGATTAATCTTCTCTTCTGCTCTGTGTCCATATCCTGTATGTCTGCCCCCATGATCCCTTTCAAGTAACTCAAACCTCCAACTTTGGGATTTCAAATCAACCAGCTTCCATGCTCTGTGCTTTGCCGGGAGGGAGCTAAGTGGCCCTGGGTTTGATAGCATAGACCTTGGAAATAGTTCTTACCATGAAGTTCCTGCTATATTCTTTGAAAATATGTGTGTGTGTGTGTGTGTGTGTGTGTGTGTGTGTGTGTGTATACATGTACCACTTTGAAAATATGTGTGTATGTTCCTGTATCCATTTGTGATGTACATGTACCACTTTGAAAATGTGTGTGTGTGTGTGTGTGTGTGTGTGTGTGTGTACACCTGTATCCATGTGTGGTGTACATGTACCACAGCAGGCATGTGGAAGATGTCAGGCAAACTTACAGGAATCTTTTCTTCACTTGAATCCCAGGATCAAATTCAGATCACCATTACTTGCTCAGCCACCTTGGCCAGCTGTTCTTTATTCTTTGGTGAACAGCTGCTTTTCTCGATGTCAGCAGAAAAGAAAGATAAAGCTGGCTTGCCTTTACCTCCCCTAGTGGTGACAGGTGGGTGACACAGTGGGAGTTTCTCCACCCCTAGACATCCCTAATGGTCCCGGGAGGACCCAGGTCAGAAGTGATACAGAAGAGAGCCATTATGCACCCTCAGGAACACAATAGGTACCTAATGGTACCCAAGGGTGCATCAAAAACTCCAGTCAGCTAGGGTCTGGGGAGTCCGGATTCAGTCTCATTTCCCCCCTGATTTCTTCATGACTGAAGTTTCTTTCTTCCCTCACCTGTGATACTATCATGAAAGGTCCCAGCTGAGTGTAGAGGCAGGGCAGTCAGGGTCTCTTTCCTTAGCAAAGGGTAAGGGGTGTAGGATGGGGTTGCTGCCCCTCTGTCCCCAATTCCCGGCCATAAACTTGGTTTGCTGGCTTCAGAAGCTTATTGTGTGGACAAGATCATAGTAGGATCAGCTGAATAAACGCAGGGGAACAAATTGCTTACCTCTGAAAGACCCAATGTTATCTAGCTCAAAGAGAAACCCTTCCTTTTGGGAAATTGCTGACTCTTGGGATTTTTCCACAGAGGGAGGAGGCTTGCTGCCTTGTTTGCCTGGACCCCAGAATATCTTCACAGCTTTAGCTACCTCACATTGAACAAGGTCTGCACCCCTGGTGTGTAACTCAGGCTGATCTAGCTGGATCCGAGACCTCTGCCCCATTTCCAGCTCTCCCTCCCACGGAAGGAGTCGTGGGTTAGGAGAGGAGGAGTTGGGATCTAGAATGAGAAGGAAGCTATGATCTTGGGTTCTGTTCCTGTCTGGAGGGTGCTGTTCTCCAAGGAGGCAGTCACAGGACTATGGGCACCACAGGGGTGGTGTAGATGGGATGTGGGCTGACATGTGATGAGTGAGTGGACTCTGACTGTCCTATGCATGGTCCACAATGAACTTTGTCCACTGCGGTGGTTCTCAACTTGTGGGTTGTGACCCCTTTGGGGGCTGTCACAGACTCGATATTTCTATTGCGATTCATTACAGTAACAAAATTATTTATGAAGAGGCAACTAACTAATTTTATGGGTAGGGGGGCATTGTGTTAGGGCTGTAACTGCTCATCAGTGTTGAGCCACAGTGAATCAACTGTCCTTGAAGATGGTCACGCTAAAACCTTTGTTTCAGGGGCAAACAGCATGCTTCTGCTTTGTATTTCTAAAGAAAGTTCAGTATTACTTCTGACCTTGCAGCCTTCTACATATGCTGGACTGCCCCCATAACCAGTAGGGCTTATATTTCTTACGTTTCTCCCATGGGTCCCAACAGCCATGCCTGACACTCTCTGCTCTGTTCCACTCATGAGGCCAATAGGACTGTTTGGGTTCAGCAAAGTTTCCTGGGCCAAGGTGACCCTGCTTCCTTGGTGCTGGTCTTAGCTGGGCCACACTGCTTGGTCCGTAGAGGCTCCTAGTGAACTAGGTTTTCCTGCCTCCTCTTGCAATTCCATTTTTATCTTCTGCTCTCCTGTTCATATGAGCCTCCTGGCATCAGGGGTTGCCATGAATCCCAGAGTTCCTCATCACAAGCCAAGCAGCTCTCACTCATTACTTAGAACAAAGGTCATGGACCTTTGCCAAGGCTGTATGTTCTCTTACTCGCATAGAAATTTTGCGACCCTTAGTAGTACAGTTAGTTGTTAGTGCTGGCACCCATTTTTTAGGCGGGGAAACTGAGGCTATAAGATATGTACTGACATTCATAAGACTACTTAGCTGGTAAGTGACGGAGGTCAGGGGGTCTCTGGGGCCTTCAGCTGAACTATGCACTTATTTTTCTGTTTTGTTGAGACAAGTCTCTCTATATAGCCCTGGCTGGCCAGGAACCCATGGCCTCACATTTCCTGCAATCTGTTATGCCTCCCTCTTGAGTATTAGGATTGTAGGCATGTGCTCCTTCTAGATGCTGTACTTTGTTCTGGCCTGTCTGGGGGCCCTTGTAAGATGGTCTGTACCTGGTGTCCTAGAACCAGTGCTGGGGGCAGCCATGAACCCAGCTGTCTTCCCCTTTCCCAGTCTGCCTCGCTGTGGGCAGTGCTCCACACCCTCCATCCCTGCCCAAGTTCTGTGGGACTGTGTTTGCACGCCACCACCTGCAGTCCCTTGGAGCTAGAGCCGGCAAGGCGGGCCACATTCCTCTAGCTGCTGTTGCCAAGGAGAGCCCATCCGAGGCCCACTGCCCATTCTCTGGGGCCTCCTTAATGCAGAAGCCTTTTCAGATTAACTTCCACTGTGCCCAGCCCAAAGGGCGCCCTGTCCTTTCTTTACTAAGAAGACTAGGATACAGTCCTTCCTGTGGCTGAGAAAACGGTCATTTTGACCAGGCCTGGGGCCACCCTGTGTGGACAGAGCTGCCTCGGCACAGACAGCTCCTCCATGCCAGCCCTGGCCCTGCTTCTCACACTTGGGGCTTCTGTACCCACATCTCAGTGTTGAGCTCAGCTGGACACTGATTTTCTAAGTATAGATTGTTTCTGGGGGATTGTGAATGCTCCCCACTGATGGCCCCAATGCCCGATTCTCAGGGTGGGATCAACTGATTGGTTTCACAGGGGTCACAGCTTATGTCCCCAGGTTGGGTACCCTGACTAGACAGAGCACCCTGGGGTTAGGATCATGTCCCCATCACTTACATCTCCACCTGGCAGCAGGTTAGGTCGTTATAGCATCAGGGATATGAGGAGAAACAGGTGGCTTCCCTGAGCTGAGAGCCCCAGAGCCACATGCAATGGCTTCCTCCATGTGTAGCTGGGATTGTTGGCTGAGCCCATTTGGCAGCATAAGATGGTAACTTAGGGATGCTGGGCATTGGCCAAGCCTCATCTCAAACCTCTCTTTGATCTTTCCCCAGCATACTGTGGCTGCAAATGTGCCGCCTGAAGATCAAGATGGCTCCGGAGATGACTCTGACAACTTCTCTGGCTCAGGCACAGGTAAGGCTGACCCAGAACATTGAACTCAGGTCTTGGCTGGAGTGGGAGCAGCCAGTTGCCTAGTTTTAATGAGCCGCTTTCTTCCCCATCCCATTCTCAGTGATCCAAGTCAGAGGGACCGTGCCAAAGGGAAGCATGGTATCTAGTCGCAAACAGTTTCATTATAGGAAACCCTCAGAGAAGTGAAGTGGTTCCGAGAGGTCATGGGCAGCCTTCAGAGATAACCCTTGGAGAAGGAGTTTGACTCTACTGACCCTTGGTGTTTCCATCTGTGAGATGGGAAAAATTTGACCCAGAGGCTATTGGGAGCTGCAGGTAGCAGAGTCTGCTGCCTATAGAATTGCCCTCACCTCCTTCCCTAGATGCCATCTGTCTGGGGAAGAGAAGGCGCTGGGCTGCAGATAGCGTTAGAGGTCTCCCAGAAGGGAGGTATGAGGAGCTCATAACAGAAGTCAAGGTTGTCATGGGAAGCAAACCAGAGCAAAGGGCTGGGAGATAGGAGCCAGCCATATGTTCCTAGGCCTTGGGATAGAGGAAAGAATAGTTGGGTGTCCTGGATTGGGGTCCTATTGTTTATGATGCCTTAGCCCATAGCAAAGTCCCTTCCCAGCTTCCTGGGATCTTCCTCACAGCTCAGAGAGCAGGCTACTCCCAGGCAGGTGAAGCTACAAAGGGCATCTTTTCTAGTCAGTTTTTCAGAGTTCAGCCTTGGCTAGTTCACCCCAGGGAACTCAGGCCTCACCCTCCTCATAGCATGAACTTGTCAGGTTTGATGCTTGGGGACCTCCCTCCCCTGACACCCTCCTGACACTTCTGACCCCATAGGTGCTTTGCCAGACATCACTCTGTCACGGCAGACTTCTTCCACGTGGAAGGATGTGTGGCTCCTGACAGCCACACCCACAGCTCCAGAGCCCACCAGCCGAGACACAGAGGCTGCAGCCACCTCCATCCCGTCAGCTGGAGAGAAGCCTGAGGAGGCAGAACCAGTGCTTGTTGGGGAAGTAGACACCAGCCTCACTGCTCGAGACAAGGAAACAGAGGTCATCACCAGGCCTAGGGAGACCACACAGCTCCCGATCACCCATCGGGCCTCAACAGCCAGAGTCACCACAGCCCAGGCACCTGTCACATCTCATTCCCACCGAGATGTGCAGCCTGGCCTCCATGAGACCTCGGCTCCCACAGCGCCTGGCCAACCTGACCATCAGCCTCCAACTGTGGCAGATGGTGGTCCTTCTGTTGTCAAAGAGGTTGCTGAGGATGGAGCTACCAATCAACTTCCTACAGGGGAGGGCTCTGGAGAACAGGTGAGTGGCTTAGTACTTCCTGTGTGGCCGCCAGTACCTGGTATTTGGCATTCAGCACCCTAACATCCTTTGTCCTGTAAAGCACATTGTAACCCTCACCACAATGATGGGGTAACAGGGTCCCATCTCCCTCCTGCCCTAAACAGACTGATTACAAGATCAGTAGGAGGCTCCTTAGACATTACTTGAGGGCTAACTGCCTAAAGTTACTCTAGTGTGAATTTTCTCTCTTAAAACGCTATGGGATTTTCATACAAAAATGTGTGCTTTGTGTCACTTAGGGTAGTATCTGTGCCTTGGGCACCCAGGGTCCCAAGTGTGATTGCATTTCAGAGGAGATGTTGGCATAGGTTGAGTATGTTTAATGTGGGGTCTGGCATTGCTGCACGTTGCTGTAATGTCGGTGGTTCTAGCCTGACCTGATTCTGACCTGCCTACCTGTAGGACTTCACCTTTGAGACATCTGGAGAGAATACAGCCGTGGCTGCTGTAGAGCCTGACCAGCGGAATAATCAGCCTCCAGTGGGTGAAGGGGCCACAGGTGCCTCTCAGGGCCTTTTGGACAGGAAGGAAGTGCTGGGAGGTGAGTGTTTTTTTAAGCAGGTAGGAGAAGGCAGGCTAAGGCTCTGTGGTAGCCCGGGATTTCTGAGGTGAAGCCATCTTTAGCCATGGGGTGGTGAAGGAGAAGGAATGACTATGGCCCGGGCCACTTCTAATGTTGTCCCATGGGGGAGCCTGCCACTATGCCCATGTAGCTGCTGATCTGAGCCGGCCTCTGTCTGCTCCCTAGGTGTCATTGCCGGAGGTCTGGTGGGGCTCATCTTTGCTGTGTGCCTGGTGGGCTTTATGCTGTACCGGATGAAGAAGAAGGATGAAGGCAGCTACTCCTTAGAAGAGCCCAAACAAGCCAATGGTGGTGCCTACCAGAAACCCACCAAGCAGGAAGAGTTCTACGCCTGATGGAGGAATGGTTCTTCCCCCACCCCTGCCACTCACTAGGCTCCCAGTCGCCTCTTCTGTGAAAAACTTCAGGCCCTGGCCTCCCCACCACTGTGTCGCCCCCTCAGCACCCAGACCCTTCCAGCTGTTCCTGTCTGAGCAGTCCCAGGGCGTGCTGGAAATTCCTTCTACTTCTTTGACTTCTCCTTAGAAGCTTGGGCGCAAAGGGTTCCTTGCATCTGACCTTTATACCACAGCCAAACCTGATGATGTCTACTATTCTGACTTGCTTTCTCCAGATGGGAGGAGACCCAGCTCTGGAGCGAGAGGGACCCTGATTGCTTTGGACCTAGATGGCCTTTTATGGCTGGAGGATCCAGGGTACAGGAGAGGGGCTTCGGCTGACAAGCCATAGCACTTACCCATAGAGACCTCTAGGGTTGGCCGTGCTGTGGTAGGGGGTGGAGTCCAGGGCTTCTTGGAATTCACTTTGCATTGTGGGGAAGTCTATTTTAGATATCAACTTGGTTTTGCACATGTTTCCTCTAGTTTCTCTGTTCAGAGCCCCAGTAGACTTTACTTCTGGGGTAAGGCAAGTCAATTGACTGGTATCTCACCTCACTTCCTTAATCTACATTCGGGAGACAGCATCGGGGTCGTTAAGACTTTCTGTTTTCGTTTTTAACCTAAAAGAACCAAATCCAGATGCCAAAACGTAGTAGGCTTAGTTTATGTGTTATTCTAAGTATGTCGCTCATGTGTGCAACAGGGTATGGACTATCTATATGGTTTCCCGTTTTTGGTGGTCCAAAAGTAGGCTGGCTAGTCCAGGATGCCATGGACTAGCCACCTCTTGACCAGTCATGCCTGCGTGCATGAACTCAGGGCCATGGCTGTGGCCTGGGCCACTGTGACATTAGAAGAGCCCGTGTGACAACTTACTCCTAGAGCACAGTCTAGGGATGGAGAGGAGAAGACTGGTGGGGGAGGGGTAGCAAGAGTGTCCCAGACTCTCCCACCTTTGGAACCATCTCTGGTCACCTTTCTCCTGGAAGTTGACGAGACACATCTTGAGTACAGCTGGTACTGGCTCCTCCATGGAGAACCAAGTTCACCTTCAGCTTCTGTGGCCCTGCCCCAGGCTGGAGTCAAAAATGCTTCCCAAAGAGTGAGAGTCTTTTGCTTTTGGCAAAACACTACTTAATCCAATGGGTTCTGTACAGTAGATTTTTGCAGATGTAATAAACTTTAATATAAAGGAGTCCCATGAACTCTATTGCTTTTGCTTCTTCTCTGGTGGTGTAGACATAGCCAGCCTCTTCTTGAACCCTGGTAGCTCAGGGAAGCTTGGCTCAAAGCTATTTGCCTCCAATTCTTCAAGGGGTAGGATCCTGGGTCCAGGATTCCTATGTTTTTTTTTTTTTGTTTGTTCGTTTGTTTGTTTTTTGTTTTTGTTTGCTTTGGGCCAAACTGTTTTTGGAAGTTGGTAGGTTGAGCCAAGGTTTTACAGGGCCTGATGTCTGCTCTTCTAAATGGTTTGAGTAACCGAGGCTCCAACGTAACTTGATCTGGGGTCACTAGAGTCACACTTGGTTTGCAGAGCAGACACCTGGGACAGCCTTCCTCCCATGTGTTTGCTGGGACACTTCCGAGGACTCCTTGCTTATTTAGCTCAACGATGTTCCAGCTGCTGGCGACACTGCTTAGTGGCTCAGTTAGACAAGAGACCTATGCCCTGTGTTTCATCTCAGAACTTGTTGCCAGAAAGTAATGGCTGGATATGATGTGGGGTGGGGGTGGGGACAGATCGGACACAGCACTGGGCTGAGAGCTTGTGAGACAGGGTCCAAGCCTGAGGCTGGGCCCATTTATGTAATTGCAATAAATGGTACATGTCCATTTGGACAGCAAATTCTATTGTGGAGTCTCTTCTTGGTCTGACCATGTCCTACTCTATCTGGTTTTTGGAATGGGAGTCTAACTGTCTTGGTACCAAATAGCAATGGTACCCAGATCCCAGGGCAGGACTTTTGTTTGGGCTTGCCTTCTCCCAGGACTCCTGGCTTTGCACCTGCTCAGCTGTCTAAATGGACAGCACTGAATCCATCTGGATTATTCCTTTTCCTGGGGTCAGGAGGACTCTGCTGACTTTGGATATCAGAGTTTGTTGTTCTGTTTGCTTATTGTGTAATTCTTAAAAAACTTTCACTAGCAAATGGTCTGATGTGTTAAAGGCTTGAAAGTATCGTCTACACATTAGGAAAAATGACAGTGAAAGATTGGCAAGTTGAAAAAGCACAGCACATCCCAGATTATAGAGCAGCTGGGTGTCTCTCCTCACCCTCAGCTGGTCCTGGGTGCAGGTTAGCCCTGACACTAGGCACGTTCCTGGTGATGCAAAGCAGGAGGGATCGCACTTATTGATACAGCATGGCCTCCAGGCTCTGGTTGCTTAACGCAATGTACTTACTTCCCATGCATTATACTCCGAAGGCAGTACTGATTGCTGGGCCTAGTGACACGTGTGCCTGTAGTAGCAGCAACTTGGAAGGCTCAGCCAGGAAGCTTGTAAGTGAAGGTTTCCCTGAGATGCTGAGTGAGTTCAAGGTCAGCCTAGGCAAATTACAAAGACCCTGTCGGAAAGGAGAAGCAAATAGAAGGGCCAGCAAGATGGCTCCGTAGGTAAAAAGTTGCTTGCCACCAACTCTGGCAACCTGAGTTTGATCCTCAGAACCGCATGAGGGGGAGAGAGAGAGAAACCACAGACTCCTGCAAATTACCTCGTAACCTTTATGTGCATACATAGGAGCACTCTCTCCAGCTAAATAAAATTATTTTTTTTTGCTTATTTAAAAATGTTATGTAATGTGTTTTGATTATATTCTCCCAACTCCTCCTACCCAACTTTCTTTTTCAAAAAACAAAAACCTAAATTAAAACCACAAAAAATCCCAGCAAAACAAATAATACCGAGAGAGAGAGAGAGAGAGAGAGAGAGAGAGAGAGAGAGAGAGAGAGAGAGAGAAAGAAACCTGGGCACGGGGCCTGCTTTGATGTGTGTGGTTGAAGTGGTTGAATCATCAATACGGTGTCATGGCATTGGAGGAATTTTATTTTCCTTTTCCTGGGAGGTATGGACTGCAAGTAACTTCCTAATAGCGCCTTGCTAAGGGGTAGAGCTTTGTGTCCGCTTCCCTTTCTCTATGAGTGATTTTGTATGGTTTGAACTTGAGAGGGTCTTATGGGTGCTGTCAAAGTCTCTGAGTTCATATGTGCACCAACCCTGTTGTATCTGGAGGATGTCATTTCCTTGGAGTCATCCACCACCTCTGGCTCCTACATTTTTTCTGTTTCCTCTTCTAAGTAGATCTCTGAGCCTTGAGGGGAGGGGTTTGATAAAGACATCCCATGTAGGGCTAAGTGTTCCATATTTTCTACATATTTTCCAGTCATGGGTCTGTTTTAATTACCATCTACTTCAAGAAGCTGCTTTGGTGGCTGGGTGATATACTGATCTCTGGGATATAGCAATATGTTCTTAGGAGTCATTTTATTGCTATGTTATTTAACAGAATAATAGTGATAGGCTTTCTCCTAGGATCCCCAACCTTTCAAATCGCAATTTCATGGAGTCTGGTAAATAAAAATAACAAAAGTGGTTGATGACTCCCATAATATTTGTGCCACTATAACACCAGTGTATTTTGCAGGCAAGGTTGCTGTTATAGGCCACAGAATTTGTAGCGGGGTGATATTGATGATTACTTTTTTCCTCCAGTAGTATGCAAAGTACCATCTAGGACCATGAACACTAGGCAACAGGAATGAAGTTGCTAGTTGGACACCGTCAGTGTCTTCAGAAATTAAAAATTTTAAATGTGAAGAGGGCTGGGGCTAAATAGCTCAGTGGTAGCACATTTGCATATCTGGCATAAGCAAGGCCCAAGCTTCAGTCAGCAATACTGACCAGAAAAACGTTCCCTTAGCTCACTCATTTGTCCCTCAGACACTGAAAATAAGAACACTGCTTCTTCTCCAGGCCCTGGGCTCTGGAGTAAGAACAGTGATGGACTTGATTTGGCCACCCAGACACCCATTAATTTTACTAACTTACATTCTCTATAAGATCTCGGGAATGAAAGTAAGATTTGGAGTCATTTAACCATCACTCCAGGGTCCTCAGGCAGCCTACAATCTGTCCCCACCTCACTCCAGCTTGTCATCTTGTGTCCCATTGGCCCACTTTTCCACTGTTTTTGAGACTCTACTCTGCAGGAAGTCACTGGCACATTTCTGTCGCTTTGTCTTCAGCTCCTGCCCCCAGTATGAGTGTGTTAGTGTTCCCTGTAGGAAGTAGGAGTCACAGAATTCTCCGCTGAGGGTTCTGAGTGACTTTCTGAATGTGGCTTGATTATGTCATGTTCATAATTTGCAGATGGTTTCTGTTTGAGTTGCAGTCCGGGCCTTGCTTGCCTCTGGGGATTTGCTCTGGATGCCGAGTCACATTCAGAATGAAGATCCCAGACCTCTATTCTGTACTCAGGGATGTAAGACTGAGGAGACAAAGATGACAGAGTAGTGTCCATGGAGAGTCCTGTGGAGGCTAGTGAGGGTTGGAAAAAGGACAGGGACATTTGGAGCTCACCTAGGTGGCCTCAGACCAAGTCTGGAGGAGCAGAGTGTAAGTGACCTCTGACATAGAGAAGAGGCGTGCGCTCCAGGCAGAAGGCCCACCTCAGCCAAAGACTGGATCCCAGGGGCTCAGTGCTGGCTGAAAAGCTGAAGCAGGTGCAGGAATGACAGGGCTACAGTGTGAGAGGGAAAGAGAGGGCCTGGTGATGGTAGGGGAGCTTGGAGAGCCCGGGCTGAGATATAGAGGAAGAACTATTGGGATTTTTGAATAACCCTGGATGATCTTGCTCTCCCTTGTGATCCTAAAGGAAGCCCAAAGGCAAAAGTCTGAGATAAGCCTGGCTTCTGAGCTAACAGTCTTGGTAAGGAGAGGAAACAGTAACCCTCCAGGTGAGCAATCTTCAGTCCTTTTGGGTTAGGCACTGATGGTGATTGGTCCCAGGACAACACCTGGTGGAATAGAAAAGCACATGTAGGCAAGCAAAATGCAGAGGTATCTCATCTGCTAGCCATCTATGTTCCCTTTGTCCAGCTTGGCTCATGAAGCATGATGGGCTGCTGCAGAGGGGTGAGCTCCTGGTCTCTGGAGCCAAGAAGTGGTCCTGAGCCAGGGGCTTAGAGGGGTTTAGAAGATATGTGGGCTTCCCTGGCCATAAAGCTGCACAGGTTCAGGCTCTTTCATCACTACCTAGCTGTGGCAAAGCCTTCCCCTGGCTTCCCTCCACCCCATTACCCAACACTATAGCATCCCTCCACCTACCCTTGGTCATGCACACTCATATGATGGAATTGTCCCAATCAGGTCCTCAGCTGTTCTATTTAGTTCAAGTTATTCAGCTAAACTTCATTTTAGGAGAGACATAAATCCTGCCCTTTTACTTCCTGGCCACTCTTTCACACATCTCTTGCTAAGATGTCTGCTGCCCTGGGTGCTCGCTCCTTGAAGGCAGATGCCTGTTGTGTAGTAGTTTGAGCCTATAAACCCCTGCAGGCCTTGGGATGTTCTCCATGTCTAGCTAGGCTGCTATCCTGCTCTGAAAGTCCAACAGCTCTTAGAAATGAATAAGTAACACAGGATATTCCCCCTCCACCCATCTAGAAATAGAAGATACACTGATGTTGGAGGGGAGGGAAGGGACTGGAGTACTTATGGGCTGTTGCAGAGTGTGCAATTCACAAGAGCGTTGGGAAACTTGTGGGACAGTAATTATTGAAGACATTCACCTCTCTGTGGCTCCGGTCATGTAAGAGATGTCTGTCAAAAGATGTGTGTGAGGATGCTCCTAGCATCTGTAGCCATCAAACACCAGACACAGAAGTAAATGTTACCAACAGGAGCATAGAAAACTAGCTGGTGGCATATTCAAACAAAGGAATACTATTTGGCAATAACCGAGGAACCAAAGTACCAAGGCATTCAAAACACAGGCAACTAATTAACTGCTTTGAAGCCAGAAGAAATGAAACCTAGGTTGCATCGGTCCAGCTATAGGAGGCTACTTGACCATAATAGAAACTGGTGGGGCCCTCTAGCCAAGGGTGTGGTATTGACTAGGCAGAGACATAAAGGAAACTTCTAGGATGCAGAAAATATTTTCTGGTTTGATGTGGGTGGTGATTACAAGGGTAAAGGTCTAGATAAATAAACCAGTCACGCACTTAGGTGAGTGCACTCTAGGTATTGATTCTGCCAAAGGAAAGTTACATGAAAAAAAAAAAAAAAAAAGCAGCTTATTTCCAAAGGGCTCTACTGTAGCCTTTTCAATAGAAACAGGGAAGCCCACATGTCGGACATTTTCTTCAGAACCCCAGAGGATTCTAATTTATGGATGGAGAGGCCTAGGGCAAAGCTAGCCACAGTTGCATGCCAAGCAAGCCAGATGCTCGTCTGGGTCTGATGGGGTCTGTGGAGGAGGACTCCCTTCTCAACTGTGGGATGTGTGGGCACCCCACAGAGGGCAGCCCCAGTGACCTCCCTCCCCCAGCAGCGACCTGGCCCCACCCCTTCTCTGCTTCCTGGAACCTGCCTTCCCCAGACTTTCCAGCACTTAAGGCTAAGAGCTAAGCCATTCCTCCACTCCAGGAAAATATTTGTTCAGGGACTTGGCACCCGCAGAAGAGGAAATCAAAGCCATTTTGGAGCCGAACAGGCTGCTTTGTCTGCCCTTTCAGACTGCCTCGGCGCTCGGTTGTGTCTAGGACAGGGAAAACGAATGCCACCTTGCAAAGAGGCCAGTGCTAGGAACAGCCTAGCTGTCAGGTCTTCACTTAGTGTCCAGTCACCAACCAGTTCCACCAGTCCAGATTGACAAAGCCTCCTCCATGGCAAGCTGGGTGCTGGGCCTGACCTTGCTTTCCAGGCTGGTATAAGGGAGTGAGAGAGGACAGTCAGTGGGAAGCTATGATATCACACAAAGAACATGGCGGCACTTAGGAAACACTAGGGACTAAGCAGGTGATTCTGTCCCTGGGGGCAAGCAGGAGATGTACCCTGAGTCAAGCTGTGCAAAGAGAATGGGAGGGTGCAGGAGATATCTGGGAGGAATATGGAACCGCACAGTGTGGGCAAAGGTCCCGAGTTGAAAGTGCCCAACTTAGGAAATTAAGCAGATCAGCTAGATCTACAAACCAGGAGTCTATGGAGGGAAACCTGGAGGAAAGGAAAGCAGGGAACCTTCCACGATACCACTGTGAGAGTGTGTAAACTTTATTTCCAGGGCAGAGAAAGTATGTGGTTGTTGCAGAATATTTAAACACATTTGATTTTTGAGTCTCTTTTAAAAAAAAACTATAGGACGATATAAAAGATAAAACTTGCTGAGCATCGTGTCACAGGCTTGTTATCTCCCCCCCCCCTCCCCGTTACTCTAACAGATGAGACAAAAAGGACTGCAGATTGGAAGTCATCCTAGATAACTTGGTGAGCACCTGGAGAGATGGCTCAGCGGTTAAGAGCACCAACTGCTCTTCCAGAGGACCCGGGTTCAATTCCCAGCACCCACATGGCAGCTAACAACTGTCTGTAGTTCCAGTTCTAGGCAAACACCAAAGCAAATAAATAAATAAATAAATAAATAAATAAATAAATAAATAAATAAATAAAAAAAAAGGAGGGAAGAAGGAAGGAAAGAAAAAAGAAAGGAAGAAATGTAGCTTAGCTCTGAGAGGGGGGTGAGGAAGAAGAGGAGGAGGAGGGAGGGAGAAAGGGGAACAGATGGAGACAGAACTAACCTTATCTCAGTCCCACCAATCAGATACTTCATGATGACGTTTCAAAAGTTAAAAGTACTTGGGAGCTTGTGACTAGAAGTCCAGAGTAAGAAAAGACAAAATGCAGGGCTGGAGAGATGGCTCAGTGGTTAAGAACACTGAGTTCTTCCAGAAGTCCTGAGTTCAATTCCCAGCATCTACATGGCAGCTAACAACTGTCTGTAATTCCAAGATCTGACACCCTTACACAGTTATACATGCAGGCAAAACACCTATTCACATAAAAGAAAAAAAAAAAAAAGTCAAAATGCAAGTGAACCCTTCCTCCCTACCTGTGGCTCAGGCCAAAGGCAACTTCCTGTAATGGGGTTTCAAGGTACATTTCCAGAACATTTTTTCCATGCATGTTCTTATGAAGGTAAGTCCATGCTTTTAAAACCTTCACAAAAGGCCAGTTCTCTACATGGGAGATGTATGTGGTTTCCTTTAGCATGTCAGCACCTGCAGGCAGCTCCACCCTATTCTCATACTGGCTACAGAGTCCACTCTGTAATGCAGACAGACACCCCGCCTCTTCCTCTTGGTGGAAGGCTGGTTAGCAGGCAGTTGATGCTGTCTTTAGGCAGTACTGCACCCCGCCTCCTGAATTACCATGAACACACGGACTTGAGAAGCCTTTCTAGCCAGAGGTCCTGGATAGACAGAAAGGGGATATTCTTTACACTTGTCATCTAAAAAAGGAATCAGCATCTCACACTTGTCACTGCACCCAGACAAATGTCTCCGATTCATCACCACACCTTATCAAGTGGTCCTCTCTGCTTTTATGTGGGGTAGGGAGGGCACCACGGTTCTTTTCATTCAAATTTGTTTAATTGCGGGGCTGGAGAGATGGCTCAGTGGTTAAGAGCACCGTCTGCTCTTCCAGAGGACCCGGGTTCGATTCCCAGCACCCACATGGCAGCTGACAACTGTCTGTAGTTCCAGTTCCAGGCAAATAAATAAATAAATAATAAATAAAAAGTTTTAATAAAAAAACCCAAATTTGTTTAATTGCAAATGAGGTGAGAAATCTTGTCACATTTGTTCACCATTTACGTCTCTGTGTGTGTATGTTTGTGTGTGGTATAGTGTGCATGCATTCTGTATGCATGTTCAAATGTGTGGGGGTCTGGATGTGTGTACAGGTATCTATGCGCATATATGTGGAGAACAGAGGTTGACATGAAGTTTGTGTTTGTTTGATCACTATCGTATGTGTGCCTTGCAAAGGCAGGAACTTTACCCAGGAGACATTGTTGCAGCCTTTGTGTTTTTTTTTTTTCTATTCTTTCTCACCCCAGCCAGGAAATCTACTTTTTTACATTTGGGACTTGTTTTCTTTATCGGCCTTCTTTGCCTTGTGAATGGGTCCTGGGTTCTCAGACATTAAGGCACTGGGGGGAACAGCATGTGAAGTCTTGGTTTTCAGGCAGCCACACTGCTATAGTGCTAGGGAATTTAGGGGTTCTTGGAGAGGTATGAGGGCTCGGAACAATCTGTGGCCACAGAGAAGGATCTTCGAATGACTTTAGGAGCTGTTTATGAAAGCAGTCAGGGAGCAGAGCAGTGGACTGAGTTGTTTGGGATAAGAGTCCAGGCCTGGCAGGGGAGATACCATGATCACGAAGGTGGTTTTCCCAGGGCAAGGCTTATCCATTGCACTCCCAATGTGCTCACCCCTGTGATTTCCCCAAATGCGGGAAACTCAACCACATAATTTGTGGTAGTGGGGGACAGCATTCGCACTCTCCCCTGGCTAAAAAAGAGTCCAGGCATCCTTTGGTTCTGTTGCCTACTGCCCTGCCCTAGTAAACCCTGTGAGTGACAAAGCTGGACACGGGTCCTGTGTGTAAGCCACCCAGCTAGGTGACCACAGACCTGGTCATCTGTGCCACTTCTCTCCTTCTCTGACTGTATGGGGAATGACAGGGCCCAGGACAACAGGAAAGGGGACAGTTCCCAGGTTCCTCCCTACTTTAAATATGATGGTTCCCTAATCCATGTCAACAACCCAGAAACTCCAGTATTTCAACACACACACTGACCCACATATGTCTTCTTGGAGTTGAGCCATTAAATCCCCACTCAGGAAAATAATGTCCTTTTGGGCTAAGTACACGGAGGTGGGTGGTGAAATGTGCCCTGGGTCCCTAGTTGAGAGGGGTTATTGGGTTTCTGGCTTCAGCCCTTCTTCATGTAGACTCCAGGACTTGACCCGAAGGAAATATTTCAGAAAAAAAGAAAAGAAAACCACAATGTGAAATTCCTTTTAAAAATTTTAATTTATTTAAATTTTCCTCTTATTTTTGGTTAAACTTCTTTTATAGTTTGTATTTATGGGTTAGGTCAGATGAAGGGGCTGAGCAGGGCCTGGAGCTCAGTGGTAAAAGGCTGGCTTCATATGCATGAGACCCTAAGTTTCATCAGCAGCATTGCCAAGAAAAAAAATAAGAAAAAAAGACAAAAAGGAGATGTATTTTTGTTCCCTTTAAAAAATATCCAAAGTATATTAATGGTGGCTCAAGTCTTTAGTCCCAGCATTCAGAGGCAGAGGCAACCTCTGTGTATGAAGTCAGCCTGCTCTTTACACTGAGACCCTGGTTTAAATAAACTAAAACAAAATAAAAGTAAATAAAGTATATTTCATGGACAGTAAACTTGTCTGTATTGCATAATTCATTTTTTCCTTTTTTTTTTTTTAAACAAATGTGCACAGTTTGTGCCTTTACCAGTGTGGTTTGATGTAGGCCTATTCTGTTCCCCAAATTTCTCTATGCCTTAATGGTCAGACCTCTCTACCCTTGGTTCTTTCTGTTCCCATATTTTTGACAGAGGTCACCAGATATCCTACCAGTGAAATCATTTAGCACGAGTCTCCTGGGGCTAGCCTTCCCAGAAGACAGCACTATGTTTATTCTGGCTGGGGATCTTAGGACCTTGTTACCTTTGTAGCTGCATAGTATTCCACAGTCTGGATATACTGGCTTATTGGAAGTCACTTGTAGTAAGAAAAGACCCCAGTATCTGTTAATGATAGAATTTTCTTGTGTCTAGGGTTACAAATCAAAATGCTTATGTCTGAGAGCAAATCCTGATTGGAATCCAGAAGCAGGGTCCACTCGTGAAGGCAAGAATCATCCTTGAGTCAGCTGAGGGGAACAGGCCTGTCTTCCTTCTTTCCTTGTATTTCTTTTTGAAATTTTTGTTTTCCTTTCTTGACAAACATTCTCCTGTACCCCCAGGCTGCTCTTGCCTCTCTATAGAGCCCACAATGATCTAGAACTTTAGATCCTCTCCTCTCTACTTCCTGAGTACTGAGATGACAGGCACCCCACTCCAGAGTCATGTGATGTGGGGGTGCTGGGGTGAGTAGATCCCAGAGCTTCCTACAAACACTTCACCAACAGAGCTACATCCCCAGCCCATACACTGGTCATTCTTAAAACCAAGGGCCAAGGTCAGAGGATGGGACAGAACACCAGCTCAGGACTGCTTGGCTGGCAATCATACCTCCACTAGGACAAGTCTAACACCAGCCCGGGCTACAGCTCTGATAAACTGAGCAGGACTCTTCCACTGGTGGCGAGTTCTGGTAACAGAGGCAATCTTGTTCACTAAGAGAAGGTACCTTTCCCTACCAGGACAGCAATATCTTAGCCCTTATTCATTCCTCCATCTCTGAAAAACCCCAGAGCTTCATGGGGAAGACTGTGTTTGGGATATTCCCTCTTAAGGCATGGGTGCACTGAAATCTGCACACCCACTAGGCAGACCAAGGTGACCGGTTCAAATCCAAACCTGCAAATGGAGGTGGCCTCAGAAAGCAGGGGATGTGGTCACACCCCTTTAGAGCCCACAGAGGAAGACAAGGAAGGTCCCAGAACTGGACATGTGGGCTCAAAATCCTGGTTCAATTATTTTTCAGCCCTGTAAACTATCTCCCAGCATGCTACAGGGTGAAGGCACCCTACTGGCAGCAATTGGAATTAGTAAGTGATGAGTGTTACCAGTGATAGTTCAAGGCTGGGAGGTGTCAGGAGCCCTAGGGTGACTACCTTTTTTCTCATGCGTCCCTTCCATTGCACCTCGGTTGGTTCTCCAGTCTGCTCCCCACCAGCAGGAGAATGTGGTAGTTGATGAGATGGCCACTTCCATCTTATGGGATTCTTCCAAGATGTGGTGACCATGCCTACTGGCAGCTAGGCCTGGAACTGATAATGAGGATTCTAGCATCCTCCCTTATACCTGTCTCTGCTGCCTGAGGGATAAGGAATGAAAGCTACTATGGGCCCCATATGGGTTCCTAATGCAGAAGCAGCCTGGACCACTGAGCCAGGGTAGAACCTGTAGCATGCTTGTTCTACTCTGAAGGAAGAAGAAATGTATCACCTACTGGCCTGTGCCCTCCAGTTCCCAAGGCTATATAAAGTACATGTCGATTATTCTGTGTTTCTCTTCTACTGAAGTTATTCTTCCACGTCAGATGGGCCACTCCCCTGGACCCATTAGATAAGGGATTTTTTTTTGGGGGGGGTTTACAACCAACTAGGTCCTTTCAGTTTAAGAAGACAGACCTGGTCAGCACTTCTCAGAGGAGAGCTTGGGTTTCCCAGTAATGGCTGTACCTTGTAGTGATAGTTCAATATGAGGCTGGGGAACCAGGCTCAAGCCCACCCCAAGCAAGGTTCCCATCTACAGTGCTCGGCTGTCACAGCCGTCATAGTCTCCCAGACACTCTAGGGTTGCATACAGTGCCGGCCTATTTCCCATACCACAAATGAGGAAAAGGAAGTGTGTGTGGGAAGGGGAACTGGACAAGGCTGCCCACAGTGGGGACAGAAGAGGGAATTCTGGGAAGAGCCCTACCTGCAGCTGCCTAGCCTTTACATGCCCTCATCTTTACCTGTGCCAGATAGCAGCCTAAATCTCAGACCCTGGGGCCCAGGTAAAGCTCTGCCACAGTAGCACAGGACCTATAGCATGGCTTCTGTTTCTTCACTTCCTCACTGGAAACCCAAGAATGTAGGTGTCTCTCTTCAGATTCAGCTGAGACAGTGAAAGAGACAGGCAAAGGTGATGCTTTTCTGCTAATTGCTACCCACCAGGATTTAGATCTCTCCAAATGAGAGCTAACATTATTTACATGCCCAGAAACCACTGACTCTAGACACACCCACCCTCCTGTGTTAGGGAAAAAGGGTAATGCAGAAGTAGGGTTTTGGGGCTTAGACCCCATTCCACTTGCTGCCTGACTATAAACTCTTTGGAACCTCAATCTTCTTTTCTGGGAAATGGGGCAGACAGTTTTCAGCTCATCATTAGGCCTGTCAGGCATAATTTAAGGTCATGTTTGTAACTGCTGAGCAGTTTGCTGTGAGCTCTTTGCAAGCACACCGTAAATGATGGCAATTACCCACAGGAGTCAGAGGCTCCCGGACAGGTGGAGGGATGTTCTTCTAGCTTCGGCTGCCCTGCCAAACCTGAGGCTATTCCAAAGCATGGGAAAGGGTGGCCTGGAGAATGGGCCTATAAGCTTCATCAGTCCATGATGGTAAGGAGTTCTGCAAGGGACCAAACAGCCAGGAGGAAGATAGAAACTAATTTCATCCCCACCTCAGGCATCTCGGTGCCCCTCTATCAGTGACATAACTCACACCACACTCTGGGGACCATTATCCTCCCAGTAAGGGGACTATGGGCAGCATAAGTTCTGAGGATGCTGGGTAAAAAGTTAGTTCAGGGTTCCATAGGGAAACTTAGGAGAAGGTCCTGGGTCCAAAGGGAACTCTTCTCCTGGGGTTATTTGCATCTCACTTCAGTACAGCCACTGACCTCTTCTAGGTCAGGGACCAAGACCCATGGGTGAACAGAAAAGGAGTTCTTAGTCCCACAGTGAGGACCCCACACACTGTTAACACACAACAGTCTAAAAGTAGCATTGTAGGCAGAGCTAATATCCATACCTTTTTGCGTGGGGTTAGAGAATTCTCCTAGAGGAAGAAGCATCCGGATTCCAAGTTCTTGAAGGAGTTGGCCAGGTAGAGGACAGGGTGCTCTAGGCAAGTGCTAGTCACATTTGGGAGCCACTCAGAGTACTGAGTTTGTATCAGGGGTGGGGAAATGGTGGAGGATGGGGCTGGAGAGATACCAGGGGCCGGTAAAGGGAGTACAGAGAGAATGTTGTTGAATCCCTGTTGACTTGGGAGAGCTGATTGTGTACCCCAGTTCACAGACTTACATCAGTGGTTCGAAACCGACCAGGGTGGTGGTATTGACACCATGGAAATGGACAAGAGCCAGAAATCAGAGGCTGTATTAAAAAAAAAAAAAAAGTCAAGAGGGAAGAGTGGCGGTCTCCAGTGAATTTTAAATGAGGGCAAGGGATAATTAGCTCTGTTTCTTAATGGGATGTTCCTGCTGTTGCAGTAGGAAAGGGGAGGGAGGGGGCATGGATGACCTAGCCAGAGGATGCAAGGCTAGAAGAGCACAGATTTGTGCGCCGCCGCAGTAACCTAACTCCTGCTGTGTGGGGGCTCAGCTTGGGGGTGGGGCACAGGATTAGGCTCTCTTCAAGCCTTCCTTGGCTGGAGCCTGAGAATCTGCAATAAAACTCTTAATGAAAAACACCTGGGCTCTGCCCCCTAGCTAGGCCCTGGGATGGGGATGGGGAGGGGCCTAAAAAAAAATAAAAAAATAAAAACTGAGGGTGGAGGGGGACCACGCACTCATTTCCATCGCACGCTGGCTCATGCATTAACTCTTATGTCTCCTGGCTCTTTGCTCCTGGCACTGGGAGAGAGTGAAGAGGGTAAAGGTGCAAAGGGACCAAGCCTAGAACAGCCTACAGGGTTCCTTATAGGGTGGCTGAGTTCACCTGGGCCACAGTACCCTATGTCAATGGTGGCCAGACTGTGTAAGTTTCAGATCTAGGTCACAGTGTCAGAAACACAACTAGGGTAGGTCCTAGGCTTCTCTGGTCCTTGCACAGATTCTCTCTCTCTCTCTCTCTCTCTCTCTCTCTCTCTCTCTCTCTCTCTCTCTCTCTTTTCAGGGTAACTTGTAAGAAGGCAAGAGGGATGATGGCCGATTCTCTTTCATTCCTTCTGCCCAGGACACATAGAAGAAACCACTGAGATCCCAAAGGGGATTCTTGGCTGATCCCAGAACCCACTGGGGTTTTGCTTAGTCTAGTCCTGGCCTTCTGCTTGGGACTGGCCTATGGGCCTTTAGAATCTGGAAGGGCCTGAACTAGTGGCCTCTTCTCTGTCTTCTAGAGGAATATACATTGAGAAAGGGTCCAGCTGGCCCAGGAGCAGCTGTGACTTCAGGGAGTATCTGAAGGACCAGCCAGATGGGGCATTTGGGAAGACACTGCTCTGACAGTGGACACCTGAGTTTTTAAACTGAGTTTTCAATGGTGGTTGTGCACCTTCTGAACCCTTGTCCACACTTGAATAAAAGGGTTTGTAGAAGCAAGTGAGCTCTCTGGAACATTGGAAACAGCACCTCTTGTGGGCACATGGAGCTTTGCAGGCATGTGATCATCACTGAGACCAGGAAAGATGCCATTTCTTCAAGCAGCCAGATGCAGCAACCAATCACCCTGACAGACACACAGTAGCCCAAGTGTGTCCACCAGAAGCCACAGGAGAGGGCTCCTTTTGTAAAAAAGCAGTCCCTGCTCAAAGGCCTGCAGTGCCCTTCCCCGCCCATGGACTACCCTCTTCCCCATTCCCAGTTAATAAACACCCTTAAAAGGGTATTCAGGATTTTGAGGGCAGGAACGGGTGTGGTGAAATCTGAAATCCACAAGCTTCAAGGGCTCTGAGAAGCGTAGCCCCCTGCTGTCAACACTGCCACTGGCAGCTTCTAGCAAGGGCAGCTCTTGGAACCTTCTGGACACCATGTGGGGACGGAGGCCTAGGCATCTGGAGATGAAAGGCGTGGGGCCAGCTGCAGCCTCAGCCACCACCCAGGAGGCTGAATAGCTGGTCTTCTCAAGGTTTTCCTCCAGGGCCATGTGGTTCCTCCTGCCCCACAATAGACACATGGCTTCTGTAACATTCACAGATAGTCATGAGAGGAACTGACCTTGCTACCTGGGCTGTAAATGGACATGAATATTCATGGAAATGACCTCCTGGGTCTTTAGATCCCCTCCATGTTAGATCTAAAGGCTGTACTGTGTGTGGCAGAAGCCTTTCTGGAGGCAGCAGAGATACCCCCTTTCATGTTTGTGGTTACTACACGAAGCCACCATCCTTCCCTTTGCACCCATGACTGACTCATCAACAGTTGTCTTGTGAGAGAAGAGGAACAGCAAGCTGTGACTGGAAGTCACTGGGAGCTTCCTTGCTAGTCACTGGCTAAAACTAGTTCCTAGGCTTACTCTAGAAGCTGGATGGCTGCTGCTCACATACTACACTAAGCCTCAGGCAGGAATTCTGAGGGGTCCCACCTGGGCTGGCTCCCTGAATCTGAATCCTGAATCTGGATAGGCTATGAGAGTTAAAGCAGGCTTGAGGCTTAAGGGGTAAAGCTAAGTCCTTATCAAGTATTAACGAAATGTTCAGCTCTACACTTCCCACCAGGATAACGTCCCTGCCCTTAGAGATGCCATCATTTTCTAGAAAGACATGGTAGACCTTAGGGCCTGACCACTGTTAGCTGGACATTGCCCTGGGGTGGGGGTGGTGCTGGTCTGGAGAGATGGGCAAGATGTCCCCCACTCCCACCCTCACTCCTGGAAAAGATTGCAAAGCTGAAGACATCAGATACAAAGTTTGGGCAGATGAGCTGATGGGAGACAGAAGCATTCCTGTGAGAGAACCTTTCTGGATGGAGCCGGCAGTGCTGGGTATACCAGCCACACTGTGGCTACAGGAGCAAACCCTGGAGCTCATACCACGGGCTCTGTGAGTCAGGATCCATAGAGGGAAGCACTTGCTGACCTCCAGGGCCCAGCTGACTTTCCCACCATTCCCCCCTCCCTACTTCCTGTGAGGGTTTACTCACTCTGCTGAGGCCTCCAGATGAGATGCCCAGTGAGTTTGACCCCTCCTACCATTAATCTTCATTTGGGAAAGACAACTAGGTTAATCCTCTGGATATTTCTTCTGTTTCTCCTCTCACCTGATGAAGCCCTACAGCTTCATGTAGGACACCGTGTGTCAGCCTCCAGCTGAGCCCCTAGATTAATCCTGAGGCATCTCTTCCTCATCTCTCCTGCCTTGACTTTCCTCTGCTTTCCTAGTTACTTTCTGATCCACTGTGGTTGGTTTCCAAGCCCATCAAACCCTCACAGGGAAGGAGGCATCCAAGTGGCGGTAGCCGCTGAGCTGGATCCTGGAATGCTAGGAAGACCTCTCTGAAACTCCAGAAATTTCTAAGGAAAGGAGAATTCAAAATAGCCGGTCCTTCCCCACCCTGGCAGCGCTCCACCCCAACCTGGCAGCGCTCCACTATGACCTTGGTATTCTCTTCAGGCCTGGGCTGTTTAACAGTTTCCCCAGAGACTGAAATACCCTTTCCTCTAGGGAAGCTCCTTGAACAGAAAGGTACAACTCAGAAAGAAGATCTTCAGGAAATCCCTGAAGTCTACCAGATTCCGTAGGCCCTGACCTCCAGGGTAAACTTTATTGTTAGCAGAGAGTTCCTCTCAGAAGAGCTGAACCAAGCTGCAATTAATACTCTCAGCTGCCTGTAAGAGATTTAGATCCAACTGAGGCACTTGGAAAGGGCCCTCTCCAACCTGTTGAGCTGCCTGTAGGCTGTGCAGTGTGCTCCAGGTTCTCCCAGGTTTGTGAGCTGTCACTCATGCTGGGATGGACTTTGGTGATGCAGCTGTCTTTGAGTCATTTCTGCTTCTGTAAGTAAACCCTCACTCATATTCCTGTAAGTGACCCCAAGAAAACTCATGGTTCATCAAGTTGGACTTCATCGGTATCAGCACTTTGGTCTGTGGTGAGATTCCTATATGGGGTAAATAGATGCGTGTTGCATTCTCCTTAGGAAAAGTTTTGTCAGACAATAGCCTGACTGGAAGTCAGTGAGTTTGGCACTAGAAGTGGGAGGCAAGGCTACACTGAGTTCTCAATATGTGTTTTGTCTGTTGATTAGTAAGTACTGAGGTCAAAGTAGCTGCCTGGTGAGTCAATCACTAGAAACCCCCAGGTAGAAGCAAATATATGCAGAGAGAACTTGGCAAAGTTTTCATAGCTTCACACCCCCCAACCCCAAGCAGAAGTATAATATCTGGCTTTCACACCCAGCTGGGGAGGGTGTTGGTTGCTGGGTGCCTCCCTCCTTGGGTTGTCCTTAGAGGCCCTGGTAACAGTAATATGACAGGTCTTCCGTGTGCTGGGCCGTCAATGAGACTATTGGGCACTGTAGTGAGCTGCCAATGCCTACAGCTGGGGCTTTTTACCACATGTACTTAATAGCAGGACTGTTGGATGGCTCCAACCTGTGACAGTTACCCCAAAGGCCCCTCCCCCACCCTACCAGCGAGACTGATGACTTCCTGAAAATAGGTTCAATGAAGGAATTGTGACATGGAACATTTGATGTGACCTGAGAACTTCCTGTTCAGATGACCCCTTTGACCTCTTTGTGAAAGTGTCCAGGGCATGGCTAGGATGACCCTAAGTAAGATTTGTCTGAGTAGAGCTACCCATATAGGGCTGGTCCAGCCTGGGCCCTGGGATACAATGCTCCAATTTTCCTGGCCTCTTTGAACTGCTGCTGTGTGTGAAGTTGCCTGGTGACCTGAGGGATGTTACTGGGGAATCCCAGCAGGAAGTAGATCATCTTAGAGAAGGCTTCTGTACCCAGGCTCCCTCAGGGCAGTGGAAAAATAGAAACTCTGAAGGTATTCTCACCAGAGTTGCTTCAGCCTCCTGCACGGGGTTGGGGGGGTGGATTCTTCAGGCCTTTACCATCATTCTCCTGTATAAATGCTGTAGAGCATGGATGTGGGCTCAGCTCAGCATCCCCTACCTGCCCCCACAGCAGTGAGCCTCAAGAGTTCTTGGTGCTCCCAGCCAGTACCATTCTGTCTGCTGGGTTGTTCATACCTTGTGTGAAAAAGAGTTGATGAGGACTTTGTCCAACTTCAGTTCAGTACTACCCTGGCTGTTCTGGTATAATTTGAGCCCTATGAGAGTAGTTTATGGAGCTCACTAATCCACACCTGTGTTAGTGGGGAATTTTATGTGGAAAGGCCTGACATGTATATCCTGCCTGGAGTCTTGTGGGCAAGGCTGTAGCAGAAATAAAGGTACCCTGCCTTCTTGAATATCATCATTAAGCCACATCCTCCAGATGAAAAAGAGAGTATGGGTCAAAGTACTTGCCTCTAATATACCCCGTGCTCTACACTCAGAGGTGTGCCAAGGAGAAGCCTTGATCTTTGCCTTTAAAGGGGTGGTGATCTGAGATACTCCCAGGATACTCTCTGGGAAGAAAGGCCTTTCTAGAATTTTTTTAAAAAATTAATTTGTTTTTACTTTATGTGTTTGAGAGTTTTGTCTACATGTATGCCTATGTACCATGGAATCTAGAAGAAGGCATTCTGTCTCCGGGAACAAGGGTTACCTTGTTGTTGTCAGCTGCCATGTAGGTGCTCAGAACCAAGAACAGCAAGTGCAAGTTGTTTTTACAACTACTGAGCCATCTCTCCAGCTTCCTTTCTGAGCTTCTCAAGGCCCTGGTATCACCTGTGGTCTTAACAGGTCTAGGGACTTGCTCTTGGCTTCACCCTTCTATGTTTCCCTACTGAGGATGAAGTTCACTCTCTGGTCCTGTTAAGGGCATGTTCCCTGGACTTGGCCAACCAGTGGGTCAGCTTGGATCCCCTGAGGCATTCACTCTCTGCCTGTGAAGCAAAAGGCTGAATCAGGCCTCTTGACCAGACAGTTGTGAATACCAGCCCGATAGACGGGGCCTAGAGTGGGTGGGGAGAGGACTGAAGGCCAGTCAACCTCTCAAGAGATGTGGTAATCCTCTTGGGCCAAGGGAGAGACACACTGTTCAAATCACCACCCCCTTAAAGGCAAAGAATATGTGAGATAAACTGCAAGGCCACACCTGGCTTAGTACCTCTGGGGACAACATCACGGTGCTCTGTGGGTGAGAAAGAGTAGAGGGCCCTGGAAGTGGGTCTCAGGAGAGGGTGATGCATGACTGTGGTAAGAGCAATGAAGGAACATCGTGGAGTGTGTTTGATTTCCTGAGAGAAGGCAAAGTGAATAGTGACTCAGTTGAGAAATAGCCAGTTGAGTGTTTGTTTTTGGAAGGACAATGTCATCAGAAGTCAGTGCAATTATGAGGCCTATAAAGAAAGGTCTGGAAAGGCCTCAAGGATTTAATCCACCAGCCCTGACGTATTCTTGTCTCAGCACCAGGCCCACCCTGTGGGAAAGCCTTGGTCTGACCCCTGCTTCTTACAAGCATTTTAGGATGGGTCTCCACAAGAACACTTTAAATGAAAACTCCCAAAAGGAAGAGCTTTGCTGGTCGGTGGCAACCCCTCATCCATGTTTACTGGCTGGCCATTCTGGCTTTACTTAGCTGATGGCCGGTCTGAAGTCAGAATTCTCCTACCTCTGTCTTGGAGGTCCCAGCATACCCTGTCACTTCTGACCAAGCTCATGCATCTAAGGGTTTTGTTTCTGCATCTGAAAGGAAAAGAAAAGTCCAACTGTCTACTCATGAATCCTCTTCTAGTATTGTCTTTTCTGGAATGATATGAACATCTGCTTACAGAACTCAAATGGTAGACCAAAAAAAAAAAAAAAAAAAAAAAAGATTCTAACACAGTGAGCAAATAAGTTTATCAAGCTAACTTACAGGACCATGGTGAGGTATTATAGGAGTATGGGTGACCCCCAGATAGCTGTGTCACCAAAAAGTACCACCTTCCAATGGGGTGATGACCTCAAAGTTTCATCAATGGAGTCCCTTGCCACTTCTCAACTTTCTACCTCCTTCACAGTCTGTCAACCTCTTAAAATGATGTATAATAGGGGCGACATCTATAGCTGGGAGCTGGGCAGGGGGCATGAGTGGCTGGAATCTCAGGAGAGGATCCAATGATCCTCTGCCCTTCTTCAAGCTTAATAGGACCAATCTATATATCATGCCCATAAGACAGAGTTCCAAAGGCTCTCAGGTAGTTCCTAATATGATGTCTCACCTGGGAGAACAGGAGGGCTATTGACCTCTGCTCACCTAGGGGATGTCATGTGGCTCTCTTTTCTGATTGGTGCCTCCCCATACTACTACTCTGTCTGGCAGAGTAGCATCATTTCTAAGAATTTCTGGTAGAGTCCATGGGATCTTTCACATAGAGGGTTATGCAAATATATGCAAATAAGGATGACTTGACTTCTTGCTTTTCTGTTTGTATCTATTTCATGTATCTTCTCTTGTCTTGTTATTCTAGTTAAGACTCTGAGTACTATATTGACTATGAATGAAGAAGTAAGCCCCCTTGTGTGGTTCCTAACTTTAGGGAAAATGCTTTGAGATTTTTCCATATGTAGTACATTGATGGCTATAGGTCTGCCACATGTTGCCTTTTTTATGCTGAGGTATAGTCCTTCTGTTCTATGAAGTTTATTTTTTGTTTGTTTTATCACAAGGGGATATTGGACCTTGTCAAAAGCCCTCTTTGCGTCTATTGAGCTGATCATATGGCTTCTGTCCTTTAGCGATAGACCCCATCACATTTCCAGCCCAGACAGAGCTGGTTAGGAAATGGCCCTCCCCACCTTTTGCCTTTTTTGTGTATACTGTCTACTTTGCAGCATTGGATGGTACCTGGCTACATGTTAATTGTTTGTCTCATTCATCTCTCATCTCTAAAATGCTGATGGTAAAGTGATCTGCTTCATAGCCTTCCTGTGAAGGCAGGAAAACAAATAAATGATAAACAAACAAACAAACATGCCCAGGCTTAGAATCAGGTTTTTATATTTAAGACCTTAACATCACATGGCACTCATAAGTCTCTTCAGTGTGTTCTTACTTCTGGCTCTCTGTTAGTACACACGGTGGCATATTCAATTCTCTCCGGCCCAGCAAGGTGCCGAATGGGAGAGGAAGGGGCTGCAGGAGGCAGAGGTGGAGAATGAGGGTATACTTTGGGGAGAGGGCTCTATGGTAGCAATAAGACCCAGGGCTTTTAAGTCTGGCTTTGAGGAGAATAAAGAGGAAACAGTGTTCCAAGTATGTCACAGACCAAGGCTGGTCTGCTAAATCTGAGATAAAAATATGGCATAACTTGTTAGAATAGATTTGCCTTTTTCTTTCTTTTTTTCAATTGTTGAGAAACCATTGAAGACCCTTGCCCAGAAAGCCTGAATGAGACTTTACATCAACTCAGACCTTGTGTGAGAGCGGCTTTTACTGTTTATTGAGGAAGAAGTGTGGTGCTGGAAGAAGCCCACAGACCCATCTCTGATGTCTCCACTTCCCCTACTTTAACAGAAAGCTGTTTTCACAGACCCATCCCTAGCCACAGCCCTTTCCAGGTATCTCAGTCTCCGATGGGAAAAGCTTGGACACAGAGCAGTTCATTTAGGACAAAGGACTTTAGTGCTCCATTCAACAAACAAACAGGAGGTCCAGCCTCTAGGGAGGTGGCGTGGGCAGGTGTGGAGAGATGGCAGGAATCCACGGGCAGTCTTGGCACATAGAAGCTCTGAGTTCACCACCTCTATGCAGCCCCTTGGGAACTGAGGGCTCCCAGAGGGCCCCCCCCGGGGAGGGGCACTGGGTATAGGGTGCACATGCCTGGGACATGTACACTCTTGTGCTTCTCTGGGACTAGACCAGATGTAAGACTCATGGACAAGGCTCAGGGGGGCCCAGGAGAGCAAGAAGAGGGGTCAGCTAGCCGGCTTTCCATCTGCCAAGGTCCTGAATAGAGGAGAGTGGGCTTTGGCAGCTCCTACTGTACCAGTTCAGTCTTGTGGCTGATGCTTTGTGGCTGAGGCAGTGTAGAAAGGGGTCAGGTGACACTTTTTTGTGGGACATCTCCAGCTAAGCTGAAACCACAGTGTCACAGGCCTAGAGGCTACCAAGGGGCAATGGCAGAGCAAAGACTGTAGTTGTCATACCTAGCCTGGCTGTTCTTTATCCCTCCTGGGAATGATTGCCCAGCTTCTAGGAGCCTCTGGTCCTAATCTATTGAGTCCCTGGAGCCGGGCAGGCGGGTGTGGCAGCCATTGTGTAAGGGGTGAGCTCACCTACTGTTCCGGCCCAGCCTGCACCAGCCTGCCCGCTGCTGGTTAATCATTGTTCAGACACCCTGGCAGGCATGCAGGCTACAGAGAAAGACATGATGAGGCAGGGTTGCCTCTGCCAGGTCTCAGCAAAGCTTTGCCACCCAGCAGGCCTGAGTTGGGCTGTTCCCTTGGACCCCACAGAGAACATTCTGCAGTGGGGTTGAGACCTCTTCCTTGATAGCTTTAGTTAGACTTTAGGTAAATAGTTCTGACTGAATGCAAGAACACACCTTTTGCATTTCCTTTTCCTAGAGTGAACTCAATTCATAGGTAGGATAGACAGCTATGTCCAAAGGCCTTGCTCCAAACCCCAGTACCGCCATATACTGGGTGACCTTAGTCAGACTTCATGATGGTGGTCATGATGCCCATTCAGGATTGTTGTGAGGGTTAAAACAGTTATAAAGTGACTACTGTGTCAATAACTAGAAAGCCCAATGTCTTAAACCAACTCTAAAACACTCATTGCTCAGCTCAGCTAATTCTTCCAAGGGAGGTGAGTGGCCGGCCACCAGGTGTGGGCTGGCCTGTTTGTATTCATGTCTAAGCACCCTTAGTGCCCTCTTGTAAACTGGATACAGCTACCCCACTTCTCTCGATGAGAACACTCAAATTCCAGGGTGTGGGGGAGGCATGCGTGTGAAGCACTCGCCTAAGGTCACACAGTATTAGCGACAGAGGTGGATTTCCACCCTTGGTTCGTCTGTGCTTGGGTCTCGTGGTCTCACTATCACCCAGCACTGCCAGGTTTACAGAACAAAGTTGCAAATCTGAACTTGTCCAGCAATTAAATGCTGCCCACACTCACTGGCACTCTCTGAGCCCACGTAGCGGTGTGGGGGTGAGGGGCTCTGGGCTGAGTCTGTGAGAAAGACAAGACCAACAAGGCCTTATTCATTTCCTGGGCCCAAAGAACCTTATCCTCTTGCCTATGAGAAGAAAGAAAGAGCTGGCCCAGGCCTGGCACAGGACCAGAACCAGTACCCCTGCTGCTGAGACCCATAAAATTTGCTACATTTCTTCATCTGTCATAGGTAGGATGAGGGGTACTTACCTCAAGTTATGGGGGACCTGAAATATTTTCTCTCACCTCACACTCCTCCATGGTGCTGCTACTAGCTGGGGTAGAAGCAGAGACCGCTGCTTTTTGGATGGTAGCAGGAACATTCCCTGCAAGCCAGAGTGGTGGAGCACTTGTTTCCCAGGGAACGGTATGGCCATCCAGAAAGTTCCACCACCTAATTCAGAGGTCTGCCTTAAAGGATAGTCTTGGGAGCCAGATGGCTTATCCTTGGGCCTAGGGGTTTTCCTGAATCCTGTCTCTGGGAGCTGGCACACAACTGGAGCGGAAGCTGTGAAACCTCAGACCTTTCTTGGGGGTCCGTGAGAATATGTGCATATGTGTATATGTTTATAGATAGGTACATGTATGCAGATCTGTGTACGTGTTACTGGGAAGCAATGCTTCTCTTCAGAATGGGTAAGTTACTTAAGGCCACTCCGTAAGAGCTTCTGAGATTCCCCCCTCATGGTGTGCTGGCATTCTTCCTGTGATATGCCCCTTTCTCAACTCCAGCTCTCAGCATCCTGTTATCCTCCTTCCGGATCCATATGTGCTTTCGGAATATACTTTGAGATTCACACACTATGAAACTTTGATGCTTAAAAATAAGGCCTCCCATGAGCCCTCATGGCCACTCTGTCCATTCACTGACTGTCCTCCTGTTCCTATGGCCTGTGATCATGGAGTCCAGCTCTGGGAAGGAGATAAGTAATGGAAAATGAGACATGCCAGCTATCTAGGCTAGCACTTGCTCGTCCTGGATGTAGCAGAAAAATAAAGACAAGCCTGGATATGGACTAAAGAAAGCGATGTGCCAGCCTTATGGTGAATTCCAAGCTTTGAGGCCACAGGGTCCCTACATACCCAAAGATGTATATTATAGTCCTTGAACTCAAAGTGACCCTTTATAGCCATGGTTGAAGCCATGGAGAGAGTTGGGTGAGACCCCAAGCAGGGCGTTAGGAAGTATGTGTGATTCATGATATTGTACCAGTAAAGCGTGTGGAAAGTGTTGGGATAGTCCTGAAGAAAATGCGAGAGTGCCTGTCTCCTCTAATGTATCCTGCATACCTATCATCAGCATCTCATACCTATCTCACACCTGTTAACCCATTTAGTTGTTTAACAACGCATAATGGAGGTACCTGGGAGGTATGAGGTCTGCCTGGGAGCTATGAGAAAAATAAGCAGATCTTGAAGGAAGTGGAGAGTTCTGATCTCATCTTCAACTGCATACAAACAGGCACACTACCCCCAGTATCTTCCCGATCTCTGCAAACTTGGCCTCTCAACAGTCATGGTGTTATTAGGTAAACATAACTATTTGCAAGGATCAAAGAGGAGCCGGGTCTTCTCAATCTTCAGGGATGCTACAATGAGAACAAACTGTAGTCCACATTCTGCCACGAGGTCCTTTTAATAACAAGTGCGCACAAGTCCATCATTTTAATCCTCCGCTAAGCAGGGGGACTCCTCTCTGTCTGTCCCTAGACATGCCAGCAAGTACTTCTATGTGAGTTTAGTCTTTAGACATGGCTCTGCGCTGTCAACAGGACCAGCTAAGCCTCTAGTTGGAGATAGGGTACGGGGATGCCCAAGAGGAACACTCAGGACCAAGTGGGAACAGATCTAGATATCCTGAATGTCAGGCAGCCAGAGTTTCCAGATCCTACTTTTGTTTAAGCATAAACATAAGGGCCACCATGTTCCATTCAGATGACATAGTTCTCGAATGTCACATAATGATAAATTGTCTGGAATGTTTTATGCTGGCCAGTGGATTTGGGGGAGTATTTTTGAATAACTGTTTGAGGTTCTTCTAGAGTGTGAGTTTAAGTGTTAAGTAGTCACACCTAGAGCCCTCAGCTCTCACATGAGATCATCCCCCAGTCCAGTCATGGATAATGCCACTAGCCAAAGGGTCCTCGGCTTCAGCCCTGCTGGCCAGAGAGTCCTCTGTTGTGGGGCTGGCCTAAGCCTTGGTGCCTTTTGTAGCTTTCTTCCCAAGATGAAACTATCAAAAATGCTTCCAAACCTTGGCAGCCACCCCCAGGAGACAGAAAATCTCTACTGCTGTAACCCTACCGAACCAGAGAGACCATATTATTTATTTCGAGACAGGTTCTCATTATGTAGCCCTAGCTATCCTCGAACTTATGATGTAGACCAGGCTGGCCTTTAACTCACAGAGTTCTGCCTGCCTCTGCCTCCTGAGAGCTGGGATTAAAGGTGCGCACCACCATGCCTGGCTTGGATATTTTTCGTATTAGAAAAATTTAAACAAATGCAAAATACAGAGGATAGTAAGTTGGATCTCCAGTTAGTCACCAGCAAAACTCAGCAAGTGTCCACTCACCAATTTCAATCTCCTTCCACACACTCCCTATTATTTGAAGGAAAATCCTGAATAGCTAATCTATATATGTTAAAATATCTGCTTCTGAAAGGTGAAAAAAATATTTCAACCCTAAATATACTACTATCATACCTTGTAAATTAAAGCAGTTATTTAATATAAAATATCCAGTAAGTAATACTGGGTATTCTTAAGGACAAAATAGATCTGTGACTTAATAGAATACCTAAGGAGCAATCAGGAAAAGAGATTGTCAAAAACAAAACAAAACAACAAAATGAACAAATAAAACCAAAAACCAAAACAAAATCCCCAAAACTCCACAGAACCTGTCCACACTTAAAGAGGCAAGTGTTTCTGTAAATATTGCCTTAAATGTACATCTGAAAGGTCATTTTTCCCTGCTCTGAATCTCTAATAGCTCCCAGAACCTAAATACAAAATCCCAACTCATCTGCCTTTAAGGTCATTGCCATGACTCCATGTACTTTGGTGCATGATATACTCGCATCCAGGATAGCATCACTCAAGAACACTAGGTGTCTACTTGGTTCTGGAGGCACTGAAACAATGCTGTTCTCCCAAATGCAGAGGGTTCAAGAAGTCTTATAGGCATACAGGAATGGTGGAAAGCTGGGCAGCACCCTACACGATCAGATACAAGGATATCCTCACAGATCAGTTTGCTTGAGAAGAGTATAGTTCTCCCACTAAGGGCCCTCTGGAAGAGGCAGAACCTCTTTTACAACCAGGTTATTGGATGACATTCATCCCTAGATGTTTATGATGCTCATCCAGGGCAGGGCATAGCTCTGAAGAACAGCAGCAATCTTTACTACTCAAGATGAGATGCACAGATAGCTGGGAAATTCTTCCACACCCTGCAAGGACTTCACAACTGTCTCAGGCCATATGCCCAGGACAGGCTGCACACTGGCACTGCTGTGGCTGGTCACCTCCCTCTAGTGTGACAGACTTTGCCTGGATGCTGTCAGATCTCATCCTTAGCCTCTTCCCATACCATCAGGGAGTTCAAACTGTCTACTCATTATGGATATCTTTGCTTGTTTGGGTTGATCAGTCCACAGAAATGGCAGAGCTTGGACTATCTTTATATGAGATCCTGCTGATTATCCCTTCCTCCTGTGGGCCTGTAGAGTCTTTTCCTGTGAGAATATCTTTATTCATTAAATAAATAATGATTGAAGACCTAGTACCTAGGAATTGGAGTAGACAATAATACAAACACTCTCCCACCCTTGGTTTAAAGGTTCACATGCAAGAAAGCAGTGCACCCACATCATTATTGATGGTACTGATGGCTGACAGCCGCCACCTCTCAGATATGCTGGGTTCCTTATTCAAATTCATCTTTTCCCAAGGGAACAGGTTTGGTAACGAGTAGACTTAAGAGAGAGTTCTTGGAACAGTGAGCTGGAACAATCTGTAAAGGCATCTGTCACCAAGCCTTATGTCCTGAATTCACTCCCTGTGACATTCTGGAAGGAGAGACCCAACTCTTGCAAGTTATTTCTATATCCCAGGAGTAAACCATGGTATGTACCACACACAAATAAATAAAAATTTAAAACTTTTTTTTTAAAGAGAGAGCTCTGCCCTGTTATGCCACAAAAGCTTAGTCTGGAGCTATTCCTTCAGCCCCTATATTCTTCAAGAAAAGGAAGTCAATTTCAAGGTGATTTGCCTTTTCACTGGAGAGGACGGTGTGTGCTCGCACTCATGTGACACTATGGAAGGGCACTCACTGGGGGTCTAAATATCTACAAACAGAAGTTGAATTCTATGAAGATTCCATGTGGTTTCTGAAGGGCTTCTGTCAAGCATCTCCTTGGATTCCATTAAGATACCAGAAGGATGTTATGTTTATCCCCAAGAAGTATACACCAATCCTATAAAGATCCAAAGAGGTTTTCAAGCACGAAGCTCCCATCTTTGGCTTGTGAGTGGATGAGTAAAGAGCCCCCGCCCCCACCCTATAAACTATACTGCATTGCTTTTCTGGGGCCTCCTTCTGGTGCCCTGCACAAAATCAGTTTAATGAGATGAATTAAAAAAAAATGAATAAAAGGAAAACCCCAGAGCAAACAGCACATGGTGTGCTTGGCAGAGTGCATCTCTCACATGAAAGGATGTTGGGGCGCATCAAAGGTGCCGGAGACAGATTCAAAGTGCCTACCCATCCTGGGGCCACTGGCTTCCAAAAGGCGCCCTGGACGGCGGCTACTCCAGCACTCTTCTTTTTTGAGTATTGGGTCCCTGTTGTCAAAGCTGTCTTTGGGAGCTCATGTCTGAGGTGCAAGCAGACAGGCGTCTTCTTAAGCTCCACCCATATTAGGTTATAGTCACTGGCCGCCTGCAGGAGGCTGGGCTGCTCCCAGGAGTGCTGTGCTGGCTCCTGGTCAGCTCTGCGCAGGTTCCCACAAGTACTGTTCTCCACCCCTGCATTGTGGAGGACAGCTGCAGACAGGACTCTGGTCAGGCAGCTGGGAAGAATCAAGGGGGAGGGGGAGAGAAATCGAGACAGTTTGAGCCAGGATTGGGAGGAAGAAGAAAAGAGACACGGGATCTGAGGTGGGCAGAACTGGGAGGCTGACAACCACTGGCCCAATTCCTGTCAAGGCGCTGTCTTCTGGATAATCTGCCCTTCTGAATCCAGTGACGTCCAGCAGAATTTCCTATGCTGATAGAAATGGGTCTTCATTATATGGTGTGCTAACCCCCCAGCAATCAAACATGGCTAATGAACACTGAAATAGCAGTCTTGCAACTAAGGAAATAAATGTGTAAATTTGCCAAATTTTAGTAGATTTAAATATTACTTGTAAAATGGGTGAGCGGTAACTTTTATTCTTTTGAGATAGGATCTCACGTAGCCCAAGCTGACTTTAAATTCACCACATAGCTGAAGGTAGACTTGAACTTCTGATACTCCTGCTTCTACCACACCAGTGCTGGGATTACAAAGTGCATGTGCGCACATGGGGGGCATTGGGGGGTGGAATGGGGACACGACAAACACCACCTGTTGTATGAAGGGGTGCAGACTGGATCCTGGCATACTAGACTATAACTATTAACAGCTGAGCTATATTCCTAGCGTGCTGCCACCATATTGGACCTGGTACTTGGATACAGGTGGCACTCTGGCACTCATTAGATGTCCCTTACAGGTCTGGACAGCAGCAAGCTCTGTGTCCACACAGGACAGTTCTTACCTGTCTGTAGTAACGATTTCTGTTGGTCCACTGAGTACAGATGAGCAGATCTGTGGACATGCCTTGCTTGTAGATGATTGTAGAGGTTGGGGTTTGAGTCAACACATAGCCCCAGACTCTGTGACCCTGGGTAGTCTGCTTTCTGCAGTAAGAGATCAACAGTTGGCTACGCCAGAAGGCTAGTAGTTCTCATTTGCCCTAGGTGTATGCGACAGAATAGCCTTGCAAGGCATTCTGGGATTTTTCCTCGCCTGTCTTACAAGCCCTTCAGGCCCACCAATGGTAAACAAGTCAAGGGAAAATAGAGACAATGATCTCAACCTAGTGATGATAGTGATTACTTGGCTTTGTGGCTAAACCGTTAATAGCCTCAAATCTCAACTCCACCACCTATAGCCTATGGGCCTTTTTGTTTCATCAGTGTTGAGCTGGTGCAAAAAATATGAACTTTGGTGTCACTGAGTCCTGGGTCAAAACTGGTAGAGATCTGAAGTTGACATCTGTACACTGGTAAGGAAAACCACTACTGAAAACTCAGGGATTTTTGTGAGGTAGTTGATAAACATATCATTATCAACTTAACTATAATTAAATAAATTACATTAAAAGCAAAGGTTAAAAAAAGATTTCAAACTCACCATTCCACAAGTATTTACTATTTCCTAGTCTCTTAGGGTTATTTATATGAACTGTCTGTAGATTGACATTTTTTTTCTCTATGCTGAGAGTATCAAACCTAGACCTTGTCCATACTAAACCAATTTTCCACCACTGAGAGTTATGGGCAGGAACATTCCACAGTTGTCTCCGCCCATTTCTGCATTCATTGACACCATGCTAGCGGCCTGAGCTAATGACAGTCCTGGGAATGTTCATGCTATGGAAAAATTGGCAAACAACAATGTATGGCTTTTTGTTTTATTGATTGTTCAGACCTAGAAAGTAATGAGGGGAAGAAGAAGTAATGCAGATAAAATCTAATTATGCCATTTCCAGTTATTTACATTGTCAAAATTTAAAAATAGAGGAAATATTCACATGTTGGTCCTCTTAACTGATTCAGCAAAGTGTCATTCATATTAGAACTATACACAGCTGGCTTTTAAACATCTGCCAGTGCCCAGAAGTCTGATAGCTGTACCAGTTTCTGACAGGCAAGGTGACTCTGCCTCAAGTGATGCTTCTATGCAAACCCCAGTGGCTGGATAGCTGTTAAACACAGATTTGAAATGTCACATGTGTGTGATAGACTCTCAGTGCCTTCCAATATGCCAGAGAGAGAAAGAGAGAGAGAGAGAGAGAGAGAGAGAGAGAGAGAGAGACAGACAGACAGACAGATAGAAATTGAGATTACATTCTTTGACTTCCTTACAGCTAGAGTTCTGCAGATGAGTTCATGTCTACTTGGGAGACACACAAAACTTGGGAAGCAGAAATGAAGAAAGCTGTGTCCCTTGTCATTGGGAAATGGTATGACAGGGTCATTTGGCTTTTTTTTTTTTTTTTTTTTTTTTTTTTTTTTTTTTTTTTTTTTTTTTTTTTTTTTTTTTTTTTTTTTTTTTTTTTTTTTTTTTTTTTTTTTTTTTTTTTTTTTTTTTTTTTTTTTTTTTTTTTTT
>PVIH01010153.1:0-77403 GCA_004025045.1 Sigmodon hispidus | reverse complement strand
ACTGTACAGTGTCTTTTTTTGTATAGTTAACACACTACCGAATGTGTCTTTAGATAGCCCTGTCCTGGTGGTATTTTCAATAGCCACTAACCTTGCCTGGTACAGTCTGGGGGTTGTAAATTGGCATGGAAATTTAAAGCAGGTTCTTGTTGGTGCACAGCACAAATTAGTTATATATGGGGACGGTAGTTTTTTTTTTTTGTTTTTGGTTTTGGTTTTTTTTTTTTTCCCATCAGTTGTCTCTGCAGCTTATACGAAGATAATTGTTGTTCTGTTAACTGAATACCACTCTGTAATTGCAAAAAAAAAATTGCAGCTGTTTTGTTGACATTCTGAATGCTTCTAAGTAAATACATTTTTTTTAATTAAAAAAAAAAAAAGAAAAACATTCAAGAACCCACAATGTGTCCTTGGCTAGGACCCCAAGCAATAGTCGAGAGGATGCCTAAATAGGACTTTCCCTATAGTCAATTGAATGACTACCCAAATTGTCATTATGGGATTTTATTGAGCAACTGATAAAGGCATAAACACAGATCCACAGCTAAGCAAAATATTGAGCTCCCTGTCCTGCTAAAGAGAGGGAGGAGAGAGTATATGACCAAAGGAATTGGAAGAGGAGACCCATAGAGATGCCTGAGCTGAGCTATTGTTAACTCACTATCGAAAATAACCACTGAGGAACATTCATGAAAAGAAACTGACCCCTCCAAATGCAGATGACAGTCTAATGGCATTGGCAGTTTGTGGAGCCTTTTGCAGTAAGAACAGATTTTATTGCAGATGCTTTCATTACCTGGCTCTTGGAGCCCATTTATAACAGAGAAACCCTTTAATCAGGCTTGATATTAGGGTGAGGGACTCAGAACTACCTCAACTGGATATGCCAGATGAAACTGATTCACATTGTGATTCCTAGCCATCCCTGGGGATTTGCAGAGGGGATGGATTGGAAGGCAGATTAAGGGAAGGTGGCAAAATATGTAGAGAGATGGAACGGTGAAGAGTATGAGAAAAACTTTTTAAATAAAAAATTAAAAAAGAAAACTAGCACTTTATTTCATATTTTTGTTTATATTTTTATTTTGTGGGTTTTTCTATTTTACTGAGTTTTTCTTTCTTCTGTTTTTGAGAAATACTTAGTTTTGTGAGTAAATATGGTGAAGGATCTAGACAAAATGTGGGAGAGAAATAATATGATTAAAATACATTTAAGAAAAAAAATAAATTATAAAATGTGGTAGAATAGAAAAAAGTCCAAAAAGAAACTTACAAACAAGCAAAACAGGCACAACTATCAATAACATTTTTGATGACTGACATCTATTTTTAGAAGGTAAAAAGAGGCTAAAGAAGTGGGGTTTTTTTTAACATTAACTTTGTGGTACTTGTAAGAATGATGCTTACCTTTTTCATGTCTTCATAGCTCAATACCAGAAAATTGCTTGATTCTCTCATGGACAGCCAGTTGCGTGTATGCTCAAACCATGATCCATATATGACTATGTGGAGAGCAAGAAAGTGTCAAACACAAACTCAAAGAATGATAATGGGATCAGTTTGATATTCTTCATCTATCTGCAAATGGCACACAGCCTTACTAAAAAATTTAAACTAGTCTGCATTTCCAGCATTCAACACATTTGAGACACACACACATACACAAACACACACATACACAGAGAGAGAAAAAAGAGAAAGTTAATTAAATGTTAAAATTAAGAATCAAGTAAATCAACAAACTTATTTTGTATACTTATGCTTGATGACACTAGGAGACACCTTACTGGCATTTGGTATCAATAGGAACATACTCTAGGATAAATTTTCCCATAAATAAAGAAAGCCAGAAAGTCTTGATCATGGTCATCTTTAGGCTTTTTATTACCATCCTTTCTAGAGAGATGTCTTATTCTCTTCTATGGGAGATATCCTTTCATTGACATCCAAAACTAAGGTTTCAATACTTTTCACTAGAGTATCATTGAGGCTGAACACACTAGAAACACTGATAATTAAAGATTTTCCAAGAGTATCATTCTGCATATTCACCCAAACTTCATGTTTATTCGCAGTGCTACTTTTATGTGTTCTTCATAATCCCTGTGTCGTTACTTTTCCTTCTTTTATTGTGTTCTTACTCTTCATGACCCACTTTCCTTTGTACACTTGCATTGTTTTTAATTTCTTGAAGAATCTGCCAGATCAGAACGGGATTAAGGACAATAGAAGAGAATACAGCACCCAAGTATGAAAGATGAATTAAAAGAATTTAAAACTGGACTGAAGGCTCAAGGTAAATTATTTACAATGAATTTGGAAAGAGAAAGTAAAGTGTGAAATACATGACAGAGTTAAGGCACTTAAAGAGACAAAAAGCTGAATTTAGGAGATGGTTCGATAGAAAGCATTGGTAAAAAAAATTGTGAGAAACTGAATTTTAATTTTCAGAAACTATGAGAATCTAATGATAAAGCCTTTTCTTGTCACCATAGTATTTCTTTTATAAGATGGGTGTAGAAACAGTATTCTTCAAACTTTGGTCTGGTAAACATAGAGATGAACAAGAGAAAAAGACATTTTTTCCAAACAAGGTAAATAGCACATCTCACCAACTGATGCGCTCTGACTCCCACTGAAACCTTGTCACAAGCATGCCCATATTGACACACAGGTATTTATCCCACCAGAAACATATAAACCTCCACACATTAAACAAAATTAAAAATCTGAAATGTCAACATTCAGAAGGCAGAGGGAAAAGAAAGTTTGGAATTCAATGCTCATTACAGGGACCTAGTGAATTTCTGTCTATCCTCATCTCACATAAAAAAAACCCCAATAGAGCCAAAAATGTGTTAATAAAGACACAAATAATAAGGCTATAACACATATCTAGATAATAATTAATGGTGTGGCAATGAAAGTGGTTACATATATACTGCAGGGCAAGAATACAATTGGAGGAGAAAAAGAAGACGAAGCACTGGTATATGTGGGAAAAAACTTTTAAAATAAATAAAATAAAAAGTAAATAATCTGAACATACAGATTATTTACTTGCTGTAAATTATTTGCTGGGTATGAGATAAAGTGATGTGGAGAAGAGAGAGTGACTGGAAGGTGTGGGAGAGGAAAGGAGTTTGAACAAGTGTATACATGGATAAGAATATAACTTTATTCCTAATAAAAAAGTAAAAAAAGAAAGAAAATGTGATATTTTCTTTGTTCGATAAGAAATAAAGCTTGCCTAGAAATCAGAGGACAGATTGAACCACTATTTAGTAATAAAAGATAGGCATTGTTGACACACACCTTTAATTACAGCACTTGGGAAGGAGAAATAGAAAGTGATATGACTTGGAGTAAAAAGAAGGATAAGGAGAGGAGAAATAGAAATGTTGTTTTGGCCAAAAAGTTGGCAAAGGAAAAGTTGGGTGTGGCTTGCTACTTTGTCTCTTTGATTGTTTAGCATTTAACTGAATATTTGACTCTTAGTTTTTGTAATTAATGCCTATTAGTATTTGCTATATAGGACTCATAAATTGGTTGTACGTAGATAAATAAATACAGCCAATTGTGTACCACAAAATATAGCAAAGAGCCATGGTTGTAGTCATTTAGATAACATGCAACTATGAGTCCCACTATCAAACAAAAAAAAGAGGACCATAGTAGATATTTGTAGAATTCAGAAGATGGATGATGCTGAGGTTCAATGTCTCCCTGGATATACAGTGTGTTCAAAACCAATTCATGGTATATTTTATTTTTCTTGTAATATGGTTTAAGTTCTTCCCAACTCCTATATTTCATGGGGCACTCACCATTTCCTTCAAGAAACCATTCAAAGTAAGTCCTCAGTGAATCTGGATTCTTAGCAAAGCTTGCTTTACCCCAGAAATAATAACCAGATATAAGAACATCTCTGGGATTTCTGATGATATAGACCACCTTAAGTAAGAATAAATTTCAACAAGTCATTCGTCAACTTCTAACTTGCTCAATTGACATGATTTGTCAATAAAATTCAACTTTTTAAAAGTTTTTAAAATTTGGACAAAAATATGCATAAGCACAAATTATCTATACTCCACATCCCCTTTTAACCTTATTTTTTTTGCAAAGTAGAACAGCATAATTACTGAAATTGCCAACACTGTAAAATAAAGTGTATAGTGTGACAGATTATCCACTCAGACAGAATATTTTAGCTACCAACAGTAACAATTGTGTGAAATCTATCTGCAAAGCAGCAGTTGTTTTGTAACTGTAACTTAAAATAATTCTCAAAAGATTTATGATGTACAGTTTCAAGACAGATTATTATTACACAATTATGAACACCAAAACATACATACATGCAAAAACTGCTAGATATAAAGAAATAGATATCTTCTGGGAAAAATATAATATTTGCTCATCAAAACCAAAATTTCAGCCCTGAAAACATGCTTAAAGTAAAGATGTACAGGGTGGGCAGGTTGGACTTCTGGATTTAAGAGTATAAAAGTAAGAATAATTAATAAAAAGAAATCTTATATTAGAAACACATAAAAGAGGAATATATGGGAGGTTTTGGATAAAGAGAATAAAAAGGAAAAGTGATGCAATTATGTTATAATTTTAAAATAAAAGAAATAAATTAAAAATAAATAATTATTTTAATAAAATAAAATATTTGCTCCAAATACCTTTGTGTTATTATTCTAGCACTAATCTCTTTAGACTTCCATTCCTCCAAGCCAGTGTATACCAAATTTATATAAGACACATTAAAAAATGGGAATGGGTACCAATTCATTGGGGAAGTTTCAAGAAAGATTGTTTTTCTAAGTTATTCTTTGAAGTTTAAAGATAAATTATTTTAGGTTTCACAGTGATGTCCAGAAAGTATTTTTACTAGCAAGGAGATATAGTAATTTAGAACCCAGATATCTATTTTCTGCTAGTGATCCTCTATAACTGTCATGCGGGCTTTTTGTGATTATTTTTCTTGAGAAATGTCTTATACACAGCATGACATGGAGTGGATTATGTGCTACATTTTGAAAAATTGTCCCGCCTATGGGTTTAATAAAAGCTGATTGGCCAGAAAGCAGACCGTAAGTGTGGGTGAGTCTACTACGCTAGGAAAACTCTGAGTACAGAAATAACAGAGATAGGTGCCAGACACAGATGGACAAACCCAGATGCCAGAAAGCCTCCAGTGAGAGCTGCCACAGACACAAGAATGAGATGGCAAGAGACAGAGAGGAAAGAAGCTGAAATGCTGCTATGAGAAAAGGTGCCAAGCTGTGCGGCTGAACAAGATGGGTTGAGTTCAGATGAATGAGTTAGCAAATTATATGCCTGGGCCCTAGGTCAATCAGCGTAAAAATAATATAAGCCTGTGTGTGATTATTTGAGGCAAAGTGGGGCTGAGAGTGGAGCTAAACCTCCGCTCCACGCTGGGTTAGTCCACACCAGAACCATTTACAACAATGACACACTGGTGATAAATTAGTAATATTTTCAGAATAATCTCCATGATTTGTGCATTGTTGCTGAGACAAGCTGTTTTCCACCTGAGTCTCTCTGCCTTGAGTGATTCACTCTCATGACATGAGGTATTGGTAGAAATAAAATTGGTTAATTTTTATAATAAAAAATAGTAAAAGTCACCCATATATTAGAATTTCATATCTTCTTGACTTGGACATGTAGTTCTGTAATTCTGTAGTGTATTATTTTCATTTTTTCATATATTTTTTCAGATTCACAAAGTACTGGTATTAGTACTCTAGTATACTCTGAGGAAGAGACACATCAGCATCAGGTAGTGCAGAAGAATCCCAGTCTCCTTGGCTCAAACTACATAATCAGCATTTATTTTAGCTAGAGGTCCAGAGCCTTTCATGCTTCAAATAGCGTTTTGTCAAATAATTTGAAACCACTGTACACTGACCTTGGCCTTGGAACTGAAAAAAGACCTAGGGAAAAGTTGGATGGGAAGATGAGATCTCATAAACCGTGGTCCTTCTTGAGTAATGAACTCTTGATATCCAACAGCATTTTCTATCCAGGGATAACGCTTCCAGATGGGCACAGATTGGATCCACTTTGGATCTCCTTTGGTCTGAACCAAGCAGAGAATCTCAACCAGCCAGTTTGTTCCTAAACAAGAAGAAAACTTAGGTATTAAGCATTTTAACAGTTTTTTTTTTAAAAAAAAGACTCAAGTATAATCTAAAAACATAGAATTTATAGCTCTTTGCAAGCACACCAACCAGTGGTGTTTGCAATGTACATATGTTATAAGTAAACAAGTATATTCATAAAGCATATTCTCAGCACTTTATTTTAAAAACTGAATCTATACTAGATAAACATCATCTGCCTACTGACCATCCTCTTAAGTCTGGGCCATCACCATTCTACATTCTGGTGCACTGAATTTGACTGTCCAGAAATTTCCTAGGAACAGAGTCATAACATATCTCCCTTGAGACTAGCCCCTTTCATTCAATACAATGGCACTAAGCTTTGTCAATGTTTTATCGTATAGCTAAGTGCTACTTTTTCAAACATGAACAAATATCCTGTTTTCTATTTACAAAACACACTTGAGTTTTTGTTGATTTGATTCATTTGATCGATGTTTCTCTACATTCATTTTTGAGGCTATTGTTACCTGAATCATTTTTATGTGTTCCCATTGCAGTTGTCTTTTCCAAGTTATTGTATTTTCAATCTCAATAGTCTAATATTTACTAAATATCCAGCATTTCTGCCAAGCAGCAATCACCTGTCCTTCATATACTCATTAAACCCCATTGTCCTACCTTTAATTTTCAAACTATTTTACTAACAAGACAAGGTCTCTAGTAATACTGCTGGGCAATGTGTTCACTTCCACTATATCTTATAGTTATACTATTTCTTGTTTTTAATCTTTTCCCCTTTTACTCTTTTACCTACAGTGACAGACCAATTCTAGTGTCAAGTTTAGAATTCACTGGTATTTCTCTAGTGCCTTAGCTGATTCTTTAACGAGACATGTCACACAAGTTGTTCTCTAAGTAGAAATGTTCTCACATATAGTTCTCTATTCTTCTAAATTATTTTTCATATTACATATACATATATAATATATATGCATATATATATAACAGTTTACTCATCATTCAAATGATTAGAATAAATGTTTTCACCTTCCTCAGATAGTTCAGGGTCATTCTTCCTAAAAGTTCTCACCTGATTTGGGGTAACTCAGTATAACTGTGTCTTCATCTCTCATCGCAAATGAGTTACGGATGTTAACAAGAATTTCTTTGTCAAACATTACATAAGGGAAAGGTATTCCTTCAAACCATTTGTAGTCTGTCATAGTGAAGAGTTATTTGAGGGTGCTGTTATGATTCCAGCCTTGGTCACCTGTGCAATTTATAGCTTATGTGGAGAGGTTAGAATTAGAGAACAAGCAAAAAGAATCATTATCACTTTCTAGATTTTATCTAAAATCAGTTAGTTATTGATGAGAAGAATTAAATACTGTTACCTACAGTTAATGTTGCTGTATTAAGCAATTGTGACTCATATCTCACAACTTATTCAAAGACCCTTCTGCATTAATTATAAGCTTAGGTTTATAATTTCCAATCAGAAACTCAGCTCAAAATGCTAAGGCAAAGAAAGAGGGCTTGTGGAGGTTTGAAAGAGAATGTTGTCCAAAGGGAGTAACACTATTTGAATCTATGCCTTTATTAGTGTGGTATGCTTGTAGATATGGTCTTGTTGGGAGAAGTATGTCACTCTAGAGGCAGGCTTTAAGTGTTCATACATGCTCAAGCCATGCCCCATGAGACATTATACTTTCTATTTTCTACAATATGCCAGGCTTCATACTTTTATGTTTTATTATTAAAAAATAGCTCAAACCTGTAAATTGTAAGAAAACCACCCCAAGCAAATATTGTCTTTATAGGAGTTTCCAAGGTCATGTTGTCTTTTCACAGCAATAGAAACCTGAACTACTGCAGGGCTTAATTTTAAAATTCATCTAATACAAGTTTACTTTATGCATAGTTTTAACAGTTCAGAAAATAACAAAACATACAAAATTAAAAGTACAGAACATAGAAATTAAATGTTTAGTGAACACTGGAGCTGATATATTTATAATTTCTCAAGATTCTTGGAATCTTAACTGACCTTTACAAAGAACCTTTCATTTGGCTTTTAGACATTGTAATATTATCTCAAGTAAAACAAAGTGTAGAGTGGATCAAATGTGTAGAACCCAAAAGACAGGGAGAGTACTCCAACTATTATATCATAATATATCCATAAATTTATGAGAGAAAGTTGTTAAAACAACTGGGAGCTTAAATTAATATTCTTGAAATTTTAGAATAATGGCATAAAATGATGTTAACATCAAGAGAATATTTTGTAATAGGTATTGGAAAGAATTAGCAAGGAAAATCACAGAGTATATATATTTTCTTAGACATAAGATCAGAACACAATAGAAATTGGCTATCTAAATTTAGAATAGGGGTTACTGACAGAAAGCCAACTGCCCTGCCTTTAAAATGACTAAGTAATAAGCCTGTATTGGTAGATCTATTGTCCTCAACTAATAAAGAATTACAAGTAATCAAACACCCAGTAAAAGAACAATTTGATTCTAATCTCACTGAGGACACTAGTGCTTTATATTCTCCTGTATTTGTATTAAAAAGAAATTTGAAAAATTGGGACTGTTAACTGATTTGAAAATTATAAATAATGTATTCCAATATATGAATCTTCATATCTTAGAAATCTTTCAATTTTTTTCTTATCTAAATTTGGCCAATTATAGATACTGATTTACAAAAATTTCCTCAGTAACTCTTTACAAGAAACTAGATAGTACAAAATTTGCTTTACAGTGCATACTTATAAAAAGCATGGCCTGTGAAAAGATACCAATAGAAAAATTTTCATAAAAATATTCCTTTGCCAATATTTTTGTGCACAAACCACTGCAAGTGGTTCATTATGCACCATTATACATATATAAGATTTTGTTGACTATTATAATACATATAACTTAGAAATTATCTTTAACATAGTGCCAAAATTTCCATGTTGGGGATTACAAATTGTTTCTCAAAAAAATACAGGGAAGACTCTCATTCTTTAAGATTAAATTAAGTAAAAAAAAATGCCAGTGCCAAAGATTCAGATTAGAAAAAATCAATTGCACATTTTTAATGATTCTCAAAATTTATTGTGTAATATTAACTTATTGCCATCTACCATTGAATTGTATATTTAAAAATTAAGTAATTTTTTCAAGTTATAAGAGGTGACTCAGATTTAATCTGCCCAAGATAATTAACAGTTGAAGCAGTAATGGCATTGAACCTTGTAGAACAATAATTTTTAAATACCTTTGTAGTTCAGTTAGATTTCACAACTAAAATTGTTTTATGAATTCTACTTTCTCCTAATTCTTCTACTTGATTCATTTTTTAAAGAATGAATAATGATTAGAATTTGTTTTCTCTAGCTCACAAACAATAGAGAGTTAAAAAATCTAAATCCAAAGTTTCTAAATTGATTAATAAGAGTTCATCAATTGTCAGAAATGAATCCAGCTGAGATTTTAGTAACAAATATTAATGCCTAATGTATGCAATTATAAGAGATTACTGAGAATTGGCCATGAGCTTGTAGCAATTTCTTAGGAGATACTTGTCAGGATCCATTATCATGAACTATTTTTGGCCAGGCAAAATTAAATCTTATAATAATTGATAGTTCAAATGTCAGCCCATCAAGGGACTGTTTCTCTGATGGGTTCACTTATTGAGATAGACTTGAAAGCCATAGATTCTAAATTGTGTTGCTCCTATCTATAACTTTTTATACAATACCAGTTATGATAACTTCCAGTTACCATACATTTTTATTAACTGTGTATATGTAATTCCTTTATTGCATCTCAATATTATGGGCACATGCATATCAGTGGATGGTCAGGAAAAATGACTTCTCAGTAGCTGTATAAAAATATTCTAGGATATAATTTATAGTTAGATCTATTGTCCAACAAGACTATAGATACTTAAGACCTGCTCTTTTCCTCTTACTCAGACCAACAAAGAAAATAATCTCCCCTTAGTCTAACAGAATTGCATATATTCAGCTGATTTTTAATCTCAGAGCAAGTTGAAACTATACTAAAAGCCTTTGTAAATAGGTTGTAATTTTAATTGTTATAGGTAAGAGTTTCAGATGTCTAACCAAGATTATTCAACACAAAGCACCTTAAGGAGAAGTATTAAATTTTTTTGCTTGACATGCCTGGCTGATAAAAGACCTAGGTCTCAAAGTTTGCCTTATTTGGGCACAACAATAAAGAGCACATAGAAGGAAGAACATTTTGCCTCTCTATATAAAATTATTATCAATGCTTCTTTTTCCCTCATTCTTGAGGAAGCATTTCTCAGATGACTGTAGGTAGGAGCTGGAGACTAGTACTTCAACCCCTACAGATATTAAAAAATATATTACAAAAGTGAACAGCTTAAATTTATTTTTTTAAAAAAACATAAATTTCTTCTTAGTGAAAGGCATGTATTTCTGTGGTCCTGACATTTTATACTGATGCAAGTACATTAAAAATAGCTTGTCTTAAAGCAATAAAAAGAAGCAATTAAAAGTACTTATGATTCAGTTAATAAATCACAGCTTTATGTCACTTTAATAGTTTTATTAGTCACTACTGAATTTCTATTTCTCAATATTTAGAAGTGATGTGTTGCTTCCAGGTTCTTGCTATTACAAATAATGCTGCTATGAACATAGTTGAGCTAATACCTTTGGAGTGTGAATGTGCCTCTTTAGGCTATACACCCAGAAGTGGTATTGTTGGGTCCTTGGGGAGATTGATTCTAACCCTAAAGTAGCACAGTCACACTCCAAAGGCATTAGCTCAGCTATGTTCATAACAGCATTATTTGTAAGAGCAAGAACCTGGAAACAACGTTGATGTCCCTCAACTGAAGAATGGATTAACAAACTGTGGTACATCTACACAATGGAATACTACTCAGCAGTAAGAAAAATGATATCCTAAAATTCGCAGGCAAATGGATGGATTTGGAGAATATCCTCCTGAGCGAGGTATCACAATCTCAGAAAGATAAGCAGGGGATGTACTCACTAATTAGTGGCCTCTAAACAAACAAACAAGAAAAAAAAGCCAAGCATGCCCAAGCGGCAAACCACAACCACTGAACATGAGGTTCTTTTGTTGTGTAAAATTGTTTTGGCAATCCTGGCTTTCCTGTTATTCCAAATGAAATTGAGTATTGTTCTTTCAAGGTCCAAAAAATATTGTGTTGGGATTTTGATGGGCAGTGCATTGAATCTGTAGATTGCCTTTGGTAGAATTGCCATGATAATGATTTTGCTTATGGTTCCATTAGAATTAAACATTGTTTGCATTTTATAACATAAAATAAATTATAGAAATGCTATATACTCATACAGGACAAGCTGTTGTTGAAAAATCAAATAATATTCTAGAAGAAATTATTTTTAAATGTAAGGGAGATATGATGATCCTCAAGAATAAATTGCATAATGCTTTAATAACTCCAATTTTTTAAGTATTAACAAGACAAGAATTAACTAGTGTATTGCAAAAACATTTTCACATCAGAATGAAAAATATATAAAGAATTGTGATGGCATAAAAGACATATTTTTATTTCTACCAAATAAAAGATTGTGATTACCACTTAAAGTTACATGAGTAAAAATATCTTAGAAGTTTTTGCTGTTGATATAAGTTACATGACTCTGTAAAAGATGTACAAAACTCTTTAAAGCTGAGGCTAACACCCCTACCTGGGCCAGCATATAGATTTGTGTAATAAAGTGGAAGTGAAAGTTCAAATGTCTGTGGAACATTCAAGTGCTACAACCTTGTTTCTTGCAATTCTGTCAGTAGTAAACTTATAGATAATGTGAACCAATTGTATATATGGGGCCTATGTTTTTAATCTTCTAATTAACAGTGTAGTTGTTTGGAAGATATGAATATCTTTCTGGTAGTTAGCAAATCTTTGGTACATGTTTCCTCTGACAAATGAGGACCTGCTGAAAATATGGACGATGGTAAGGAAAGTGTAAATTATATTATAGGGGTACAAGAAATTTCTATTTTATTAAAAATAAAATGAAGTGTTTATGCTTTTGTTATGAGACTAGTATTTAATGGCTGAACCATCTTTTTGGCCCTTAGAGTTTAAATATAACCTTTCAAGTATATTTAATTATGATTAATACAATTTGAAAATATCATAATAAATTTTATTTTGTCATGTAGCTAGTTTTAGAAGAAAGAAGATTAATTCTAGTAGTTCCATAACCTTACCTTTTCTAGGTTCAATTGCAGTGCTTAAAAGAAAAAATATCCTAATCTTATCTGATTTGAAATAATTCACCATAGATTTGTATTCATCTTTCACCATACACCTGTTATTCACTTGTCTTATTGTTTCAACTGATCATCACATAACAAAGCAACAAATCACTTCTGTCTATATATAGTAATCTGGCACATGTTTATAGCCCATAGCTCTGTGTCTATAATACATAATGAAATAGAAGCAAGATTTAAAAAGGTCTCAGGAAAAAAGTCCATAATAAGGTGTATTTAGAGTTTTTTTTTTTGCACAAAGACAAAATTGATATCAATACAATGCAAATAATTCTACAAATTAGAATTCAAAGGATCATTGCCAAATTTTTTATATAAAACTATATTTACTGAGATACACAAACTACACAAAGATACAACATGGACAGTTAAAGAACATACACAAAATTTCCCTATAAACATAGATGCTAAAATTCTTACTAATACACTTTCAAATTACATCAAACAACAATTAAAAAGATCATCTATGGATCCTTGGGGAGATTGATTCTCAGTTTTCTATAGATGATCTTTTTAATGTGTTGTTTGATTTAGTTTGAAAGTATATTATTAAGAATTTTAGCATCTATGTTTATAGGGAAATTTTGTGTATGTTCTGTAATTGTCTTTCCTTGTTGCATCTTTGTGTACTGTGCATCTATACAATGGAGTACTACTCAGCATTAAGAAAAAAATGATATCCTAAAATGTGCAGGCAAATGGATGGTTTTGGAGAATATCCTCCTGAGTGAGGTATCACAAACCCAGAAAGATAAGCAGGGAATGTACTCACTCATTAATGGACTCTAAACAAAAAAGCAAAAAGCAAAGCATGCTCATGCTGCAAACCACAACCACTGAACAGCTTTGTGTCTGAAACACCTTGGACTGACACCTTGGATCTCACTCCCTCTAGAGGAACACCTGACTCAGTCTTGATGTTGGGGTGAGGAAACTGGATGTGCCAGGAGTGGATGCTGAACTGAGCAATATTGGGACCTTTGGAACTCCTGCCCTTGCTGGGGAGGAGATGGGGAGATGTGGAGAACAGAGAGTGACTGGAGGGGATGGGAGAGGGAAGGGAACTTGAATAAGGATATACAAGAATAGAAAATGTGACTTTATTCATAATTTAAAAAAAGAAAGAGGAAAAAAGATAATCTATGATGACCAAGTAGGCTTCATGTCAGAAAAGCAGAGATAGATTAATATTCATTAATTGTTGAACTGAAAGACAAACCACATGGATTACTTCATCAGATGAGTAAGAGCTTTGACATAATTTAAATTTCTTCACACATGTTCTAGAGAGACTAGGAATATTAGGAACATAAGTCAATACAATAAGGGCAACTAGCAATCTTACAGCAAACATTAACCTATGTAAAAATGATAAATATATTTCCATTAAAATTAGGAGCTGGAGAATTATATTCACTCTCCTCAAGAAAACAGATATCTAAATTAAAAGTGGGATACTGAACTCAGGAGACCATTCACAAAACTTAAATCTCCATTTTCAAGACAAGATCCACTTTACTATGTGTAGACAGAAACATAGGGCTATTTTTTCACCTAACCCTATTATTCAGACAAAAAGAAACATGGCTATGTATCCCCCTAATCCTGAGATTCAGCTTGGAATAATTACTCCCTGATGAGTTGTATTTATTATATAAATAAATGTGGAAAGGTTTCAGGGTGTTTAATGTGATTATTCACCCTTCCTTCTCATTTTGTAATAAAGAGTCTCATTTATTTGGAGTAGTTTTGACTAAATTAACATGTAACTAAAATGACTTTATGCTCTTTTTTATTGAAATCCTAGCCAGGAGTTTCTTTTTGACACAGTCTCTTACTACTTTGAACTGGACTCTGTGAAATTCTATAAGAGCAAAGTATTACCAAAATCAATTACCTCTGTCCCTGGAGTGCTTGTAATAAAGGCCAACTAAAGTGCATTCAGAAATGATGAGTATCTTATTCAGTACTTTATTGATGTGAGGAGACACCATGATCATGACTACTATTATTAAGAAAAACTATAAAATTGGAGCATGCTTACTATTTCAGAGGTCTAGTCTATTGGCATCATGAAGGCAAAAATGGGGGCCAGTGGGTAAACATAATACTGGAGATGTAGTTGATACTTCAACATCTAAATGTGCAGGTAAAAGATAGGATATTGAGCATTTTGGGGGCTTTTAAAAACTCAAAGCCTACTCTAAGTGGCATACTCCTCAAACAAGACCACATGTAATCCAATAAGGGCACACCTGCTAATGCTAAAATTAGTATTATTGCTCGATAAACTAATAATTCAAATATACGAGTTTATAAAATGCAAGTCTCATTCAAATCACCACAATGAGCATTATATCAGTGTCTATATCTTGGAAAAATGACACTTTCTTTGATGCCAGCTATTATCTGCCTAAATATCAATAGGGAGTCATGTGAAAATTTGGACCACTTTGGTTTCATGATGAAATGTTAATAAGCCTGATCCTATTTAACTTATTGTTAAATTCTAGGCAATAATTCTAAAGTAACATGATGTACAAATACTTTATAATTTGTAGATGACAATTACTTGTGAGCCAGGTTTCAATACCTTCACTATAAAAATCTAAGCTAAACTGTATTTTAAATTAATCTCTTCAGCACATCACTGGTAGATTCTCTACAGATACTCTTACACTGACCTACTCACAAGTGCCTCACTGAGAGATTCTAAACAAATGCTATATGCATGTAATCATGTATTGTTTATATAATTTAAAAATAGAAATTGTGACATAATTATACACTAAATATGACAATTAGTATAAAGACTTAGTGATCCTACTTGGCTATTCAAAAACAAAATATCCACAGAGGAGTAAAAACATGTGACATTTGTCTTTCAAAGTAGAGGTTATCTCATTCAGAAAAAAATGTTTCTAGTTCTATAAATTTACTTGATAATTTCTATACTCGTACCAGCCAAATAATATTTTTGTATCAATATAAATGTTCCTCATTCATTCCTACTCAGTTGTGGACAGTGTGAGCTTCTCAAGACTGGCCTGACAAAAAAATGCACAGTATTGCAATAATGGCCTACCTCATTTTAATTGTATTTAAGTCTTTCTTTATGAGAAAATCAAACATTGCACCACTATTGACCAAGAAATTGTATTCAGATAGGCCACTAGATCTAGATAAGGACCTAATAACTTCACTATGCTAATTTAACATAATTGGAAACCAACACTTAATAACATTTTCATGGACTAATACATGTTTCAGTATTTATAAGAGAAGATTTTAGTTTTAATAGATTGCAACTTATACCAAGATACATACCTGACTAAGGTGCAAAGAATAAGAGACTCAACAATATGCAACCCTAAATGAGATATCATAGCCCCTCCTCTAAAAGCTCTTGGATCATTGTGAAACATTTCAGAGAGAATGTTAAAGCCATAAATAATAACTAAGATAGAACAATATCTTCTGGAAACAGTAAGACAACTAAAGGTATAAAATCACAGTTGTTGTGACATCATTCAGAAGCTTCATACAAGTTCAATATGAGCAGAGTCTCAGCAGGAAGAGAGAGACAGGCATGAAGTGCCCTTAGGAGAAAAGTTGGTAGCTTCTGACAAATAGATAGATAGATAGATAGATAGATAGATAGATAGATAGATAGATAGATAGATGATAGACAGACAGATATAGACAGACATAAATAGATAGATTCATGGATAGATAGACAGGTAGACTTAGATAGATATATTAATAGATAGATTATATATAAAACTGTTTTTTTTTCTAGAGTGAGTAGTGTAGCTGCACTAAGAGAATCACATGAAGGAATATACAGGCAGTAGAAATCAGAATTATGGATTGAGAATTAAGAACTTGATTTGGAGTAGCATAGAAGGAGCAGCAGATCAAGAAAGAACTGGGAAGTAGGGTGAATATTATAAAAATATATTCTCTAAAATCCAAAAACCACTATAATTAAAAGGCTTATAATTGATATTAATAATTACTGACAACTTATTTCAAAGGTTTATAGATATGAAATGGATAATAGAGAATCACTCACTGATATAAGAGATTAAATAATTGTGCAGTTCTTTAAAAGCTGGATTGGTACATGTGGCTGAAGCTCAGTAGGTCTGTTCCTCCATCTAAGAGCAAATAGAAAGAAAGTGTCAGGACATGTAGACACCTGTTTTTAAACTAGGCTTCTGGCCACACCCCAAGTACTGGAGCTGTAAGGCCCAAAAGGCATGCCTCTAGGTCAAAGTAATAATATGTGTTCTCTACCAAATCTTCCCCTTTTGCCTAAATAAGAAATATTAAAAATTAGATATAAAACTATATATAAATAGAAATAATTTTTAATTAATGTCTATGAAATGGAGAATGCAAATAAAAGAAACAAGGTCAAACTACATCTAACAAAAACAACAAATAAAAATATAATTAAATGTCTAAAATCTTGGTAAGTGGTAAAAATATAGATTACTCTAAACTCGTTTATTTTGAATAATATGAATATAGTACATAAATATTCTTACCTAAGATATTTGATGGTCATGATTGTAACTACTTAGTCTTTAACTTAAAGACTTGAGGAATAATATATTACCTGAGCAAGGTGGAAATGAAAGCAAGCAACTTAAAATTTATAAGAGAAGTCTGCAACAGCTGGCTGCTTGAACAGTCACCCACAGCTTTTTTGTAATGTTAGAGTATCTCATTTTTTGGCTATAGTCTTAGGATATCTAACAGATCTTTTGAAAAGCAGGGTATTTTGAAAAACTTTTTTTAACTTGTCTTGGCAAGTTTTAGAAGTCTTTTATTTTTTGTCTTGCTAGTCTAAATTGAACAGCATTCTAATTTCCAGCAGTTAAGAGCAAAAGATGAGCTTCATGAGGAATGTTTGTCAGATGAATTTTAAATAACAAAATATTTAAATGTCATATCTTTTAGGTCTATAAAGTGTTTGGAAACTGCCTGTCTATTTGACATATCTGGAAAACTTAATCAACATAACTATTTATTATATGACAAACATTGGTGACTATAACTTGTAATGTTTATTATTCTACACAACTTTCAGAATAAAACTTATAAAGGTAAATAACCTATAAACAGACATTATTTTAGGGACACTGACTTTGACTATGACAATCATACAAAACATATTAAGCAAAGGTAGAAATACAAAGCACAAAATGACAACAATATTTTTAATATGTATCAATAAATAAAATACCTTAAACAGAGGTAGAATATATATGCATATATATTCAACATATATATTAAAAATATAATTAAACAGAGGGAGAAATTGCATAGTGCAAATAAGAAAATAATTTTAATATGCATTAATGTAAAAAAAGGTTTAAGCAGATGGAATAGCATGTGTACAATATGACAAATATAAATTTGAATTTGCATTAATATATAAATTATCTTAGACATAAAAAATAATTTTACATGTATTAATATACAAGAATCTATATTAATACAAATTGTCTATGGCTGATAGTTGGCTATATTTTTATAAGGAGATACAGTAATCTATCTTTATCTGTTCTATCTTTTCTAGACTTTATTCTTACAATAAGAAGTGAATGACCAATAGTAGTGTGACATCAAATATTCCAAAGCAGTAGGATGACATAGGACCAAAGATTTTCTCCTAAGATGACACCAAACTGCAAATATATTAGAATATCTATTTGATCTAGCAGGGACAGGTGACCATTAAAATAAAGAAACGTAGTCCCCAGCATTTCTTAGAAAACTTAGGATATAGTACCTATATATCCAATTACTATAATTCCTTCATTCTTCCTAAGTGGCAAACTGCACCAGACACAATTTTATCTGCCAACCATAAACTAATATGATTGCATCAAGCAAAGCCCACAATCTTGGTACAAGCAAGGGCCTTTGTTCTACCTGAGATAAGAAAAAATACTCCCTATATGGATAAATCTTTATTCAAGTGTTCAGAAAATCTATGAGACTCAATTTTCTTCTAGTCTGAATTGCTGTTTTATATTCTTGAGAGATAATCTGGAAGTTTGCCTCTCATAAGCATTTTTGTATTTGTTGTATATTTGTTTTTCTTACCACAGAGTTTTCTTGTTCACAGGTTTTATTTAGTTACTTACAGAATCCTAAGAAGAAAGTTCAAGAGAGCAAGACCTGCAATTCATGTTGTCTTATTGAAGAGGGACTGTATGATTCCTCCTCACAAGTAGCTGACTGCCTTTTTTCATCTTAAGAGAAGCAAAATAAAAATGTGTCTTCCATGTCTCCAGCAACAATATTAAAATTTGCAGTCATGTAATTTTGGTAAGAATTAAATCTTTAAGCCTGGGGTGATGTCTGTATTCTGGGCAGAAATGAAAAAGCTTGTATTACAACAGCAAAATTTCAACTCCTTGACAAAAGTTTAAGATTCAGGCAAAACTGTAACCAAGAAGTTAAAGAACAGCCAAAGTGCAGATTCACTGTGTGTTTAAAAAGATAAATTTTAAAGTTCAAGACATCTTGACCTATTGTTTCTATATGTGCTAGAATTTATACCCTATCCTTATTCCAACTACTTCTCCACAACAAGCAGGACTCTGAACTTTTGAGCATCTACTCATTTACTGATTTCAGCTAATCATAGCTCCCAGTCCCATAGACATTTCATGGGTGGTTCTCAAGTCTATGTACTTGGCTTTGGCTATCTATGCCATAGTCTATGGCAAAATGCACCATTGGCATGCAATTTTAGTGAGAAGTTTTATGATTTTATTGTTAAAAAAATCTATCTTTAAAAACCTATACTAACCCCCCAATCCAGGAGTTGTTTTTATTGCTTTTGTTTTGTTTTTAGGACAGTATTTTATGTGGACCCAGCTGATCTCAAACATACCATCTAAGTAGGATATGGTGGTTTGACAATGACCTTCTTGGGCATATATATTTTTCTAAAAAATAAGTAAAATTATTTAAAAAGATTAGGAGATGTGGCCATGTTGATTGCAGCATGTCGTTGGGATGGGTTTTAAGGTATAAGTGTAAAAGCCAAGACTAGTTCTCTACCTATAGAACAGGATGTATCTCTCAGTCACTTGTCTAATGCATGCCTGCATTCTGCATTATACCCATCATAATAATAATGGTCTATACCTTTAAAATATAAGCAAGTTGAGGTCTTTGATCCACTTGTATTTGAGTTTTGTGCAGGTTGATAGGCTTGGATCTATTTGCATTTTTCTACACACTACGTCCTGGTATGCCAACACCACTTGTTAAAGATACTATCTTTTTTCCATTTAATATTTTGGGCCTCTTTGTCAAAGATCAGATGTTCATAGGTTTTTGGGTTAATGTTAGGATCTTCAATTAGATTCCATTTATCCACAAGTCTGCTTTTATGCCAGTACAATGCAGTTTTTATTACTGCAGCTCTATAATATAACTTAAAGTCAGGGATGGTGATGCCTCCTAAAGTTCTTCTGTTGAGTAAAATTGTTTTGGCAATCCTGGCTTTCCTGTTATTCCAAATGAAATTGAGTATTTTTCTTTCAAGGTCCAAAAAATATTGTGTTGGGATTTTGATGGGAAGTGCATTGAATCTGTAGATTGCCTTTGGTAGAACTGCCATTTTTACAATGTTGATCCTACCAATCCAGGAACATGGGAGAGCTTTCCATTTTCTGATATCCTCTTCAATTTCTTCCTTCAGTGATTTAAAGGTTTTGACAAACAGATCTTTTATTTCTTTGATTATAGTTACTCCAAAGTATTTAATGCTATTTGCAGCTACTATAAAGGGTGATGTTTTTCTTATTTGTTTTTCAGCCCTTTTATCTTTAGTGTATAGGAGGGCTACTGATTTCTTTGAGTTGATCTTGTATCCTGCTACATTGCTGAAGGTGTTTATCAGCTGTGTAGAATTTTGTGGATCACTTATGTATACAAACATATCATCTGCAAATAGAGATAGTTTCACTTCTTTTCCAATTTATATCCCCTTACTCAAATCCAAGTGGATCAAAGACCTCAACATAAAGCCAGCTATACTGAATTTAATGGAAAAGGAAGTGGGAAATACCCTCCAATGCATTGGCACAGGTGGCCACTTCCTAAATATAGCACCAGTAGCAAAGACACTAAGAACAACATTCAATAAGTGGGACCTATGTTGGAGAGGTTGCAGAGCAAGGGAAACACTCCTCCATTGTTGGTGGGAGTGTAAGCTTGTTGAGCCACTCTGGAATGCAGTATGGCAGTTTCTCAGAAAACTAGGAATCAATCTCCCCAAGGATCCAGCAATACCACTACTGGGCATATACCCTAAAGATACACATTCACACTTCAAAGGCATTAGCTTAACTATGTTCATAGTAGCATTATTCATGATAGCAAGAACCTGGAAACAACCTAGATGCCCCTCAACTGAACAATGGATTAACAAACTGTGGTATATCTATACAATGGAGTACTACTCAACAGTAAGGAAAATTGAAATCCTAAAATTTGCAGGCAAATGGATGGAGTTGGAGAATATCCTCCTGAGTGAGGTATCACAAACCCCAAAAGATAAGCTGGAGATATATACACTCATTAGTGGACTTCAAACAAAAAGCAAAGCATTCCCAAGCTGCAAACTACAACCAGTGAACAGCTTTGGATCTGAAATACCTTGGATTGGCACTTTGGAGACCATTCCCTCCAGAGGAACTCCTGATGTTGGGGTGATGAAAGCAGATCTGCCTGCAGTGGATGCTGAACTAAGCCACCTTGGGACCTTGGGACCTCCTGCCCTGGCTGAGGAGGAGATAAAGTGATGTGGAGAAGAGAGAGTGACTGGGAGGGATAGGAAGGGGAAGGGAGTTTGAACAAATGGTTACATGGTTAAAAAATATAACTTTATTCATAATAAAAAAGAAAAAAATTATAAACAAGTCCCCAACTACATAATGTCTTTTTATGTAGTTGTGTTTCTTATAGTGTTTTATCACAGGAAAGACTAGTGACTAAAACATAGGATATTTGGACTTCTTTCCTCTCTCTTCTTAATTCTAAGATTACTGATATGTGCACTATATCTGATATATGCAGCCTTGAGGATTGAACTCAGGGTTTCCTGCATGGTAAACAAGCATCTTACCAGTGAGTTGCAACTCTAATCTTTTAGTATTGTGCTTCTAGTGTTGTATGTCTAAGACCAAAATAGCAAAATATTATTTGTCCCTTGAAGTTCTAAAGAAAATAAAGTCTGTGTAAAAATATTAGGCTCTATGTTACATTCTCTACTTCGATTTTTGCCAATATGACAAACACAACTATCAAACGCATAATTGGAATTAGTCTTGTTACTGCTTATCATTTAAAGTCATTCAGGGGAGAAGTCTAGGAAGAACCTTAAGAACTAAGCTAAGTAAATCTTGTAAGAAATTCAATATCACTCTCAGTCAAAGAGAAAAAAAATAATGAATCTAACTGTGGTAGGAATGTCTGTTTGCAGTGAAAATCATTCTGTGAATAAAAGAACTATTTGGCATATGTCTGGTACCATAAAAGTAGGAGGAGAAATTGAGTTCCAGGCACAAGAGTGCTGAGTCACTCAGACTCCATCCAGCCACTAAAGAAGAATCATGTAGGACTACAGGTACAGGCCATGGGTCATGGCCACATGGCCAAATAGATTAATGGAAATGGGTTGAATTAAGATGAAGGCACTAGCTAGCATGTGCCTGAGACATAGACAAAGCAGGATAGAATTAATATAAGCATCTGAGAAATTTTGGGAGGGGGGAACCTGCCACCAGCAGGTTGGACCTTTGGCCTGGGTGGGTCAGAAATCTATACAACAGATAGCATCCCAATCTGGGCACCATACACCCACACAAAGCCTGAGAAAGTTTAAAAAGCATTATATAGCACAGAAATAAAACCAAAAGCAGCTTTCTGAATTGTATATCTAAATTGTGTCTTGGTACAGAGATGTTACAGTGTTCGGGTTTGAATTTAAAAATGGTGAGTCTGCAGCAAGCAGCTTAATGCCAATTCCTGGAACTCTCACAGAAGACTTGGCACAAGTGTAATTGATTTAAGGTATCTGCTTATATTGAACAGAAGGGAAACAAAGTCAAAAACAGTTTTTTGGTAACAGCATTTTCTTGGGTCTGCTCTATAAATGTGGCTACAGCACCTCTGACATGTTGGCAAGTTGCCAAAAGGGGCAAGGTCAAGCAGTCATAACAGTACTAGCATTTTAGAAGTTTTTTGGTTGGAAAGTTATTGAAGGATACACAATGAAACAGATTCTGATGAAAAAAACCTCTAAATAGGGTACAATGTGTGTAAAATGTACATAGACTTGAGAGAGAAAAGAAAAGGGATACAGAAAGCCCTTTAAAAAAGAAATAGAGAAATAAAGATACAAACAGCCATTTAAAGATAGCAAATACACAGAGTCTGGATTATGGTTATTATTGTGTTTTCTTTTAATTTTTAACTTTTAATGAGCTAACTGCAGAAAGACAATTGATTGCAAAGTTAAACAAGTTAAACAAACATATATATTTTAAAGGTATCTTATTTTGAAATTTGGGTATGAGAATATGTTGATTTGAAAAAGAATTTCTGCTTTTGTTTCCACAGAAGATCAAAGCCTGTGGATTATTTCCAGGCAAATATGGTTTCATTTGTCAAGACCACCTAAAAATACTTTTATGGGAAGATCAGTTTCCAAGATTTCAGTTAAGATGATCCAACCTCAGGATCTTATGAGTCATTTTGGGGGTGGGTGGGTAAAAGCTACTGTGGGCAGGTTGGACCTCTGGCCCAAACAGAGTCAGAAATCCTTTACAACATATAACCAAATCCTCTAGCTTTTACTCAAGGAGGTCTTTGCTCAACAAAGAACACTTCATAACTATTATATGGTAGACAGTATTTTTTAAATATAATCTATTTGACTACCCTAGGGTGGTCTGTAGATTCCCACTTCCCAAAATATTCTCTAAAGTAAAACAAGTTTAACAGAGTTGAAATTTCAGATTTTTAAGGAGAGTAGTTTCATATTTAATGAAAACAACATGCTGTTGAAATAGATATCAACAATGTTAACATCTTGAGACACAAGTATAGGTGCCTACTTGTATGTAAAGATGCCATGAAAGAACACAGGTTTTTTTTTAAATTTTCTCCTCAAGGAAAGTCCAGTCAATGTTATTATGCAACCTAATTCCAGATTCCAAAGGCTGACATGTCCTACACTAAATGGGGAATACTTACATCAACCATTAAGATAAACAAATTAACAAAGGAATGAGAATGGTTGTACATTCCTTTAATCCCAACATTAGGAAGACACAATCAGGTATATATCTTTGAGATAGAAGCTATCCTGCTCTATATTATGAGTAACAAGATAGCCAGAACTGTAGGATAATGCTTTTGTACATTGTAACAATTTGTCATTGGTATTGATTTAACAAAATGCTGATTGACCAGTAGACAGGCAGGAAGTACAAACAGGGCAACCAGCAGACACAGAGAAGAAAAGCTGAAAATGCTAGACTCAGTAAAGGTATCAAGTTACATGGATAAACATAAATAAGAATTATAGGATAATTTAAATGTAAAAGCTAGATAGTGATATGCTTGAGCTACTGGCCCAGCTATCACTATAATATTAGCCATAAAATCAATTGTGTGCTGAGTAGTGGCTGTAGGATATTTGAAAACTGGTGGGTGGGAGAGAAACTTCTGACTTCACAGAGCTACATAGTAAGATCTGAGAGAGAGAGAGAGAGAGAGAGAGAGAGAGAGAGAGAGAGAGAGAGAGAGAATAGAGACTTGATTATAGGCTAGTCTGTTTGACACATGTTTACAATTTTCATTCCTTCTTCCAAGTTAATATGATACAGCACAAATTTTTAAAAAATGTAATGAAAAAGCCATTGCTAATGTTCATTTTTCCCAAACTGGACCAAGGAACAATTCTGTGTTATTAGCTCTGGTAGACACAATTCTGTTTTCTGCTTACATCGCTCTCTTTCTTCTAGCAAGCAGCAGCTTCCTATTGAAAAATAAAGAGATGGGAGAAGAGAGAATGACTGGGAGAGGGAAGGGAGTTTGAACAAGGGGATACATGGATAAAAATTATGACTTTATTCATAATAAAAAAGAAAAAATAGGACTTTATTCATAATAAAAAAGAAAAAATAGGACTTTATTCATAATAAAAAAGTTTTAACCTAAAAGAAATTGGTTGACTATAAGTTTTAATCTCAGGAATCCTGCTGTCATGTAGAATTACCAGTTCTTGAACTGCAGCATCATATGAGCCACCATCCAGAAAGAAATAAACATATATGGCTGTGTTTTAAACAAATTTTCTTAATCAACATTGAAGTTAAAGCCTTTTACAAATTAAACATGTTGTTTTATTCCACTTAAAATATAAAAAATCACTTAAAAGAAATGATAGTTTACTAAGGGATTGTATATAATGCTATGCTTGAGTTTTTTTTCTAGGCTGATTTTAGTGTCTGCCTTGATGTTTGAGTGAAGAATGATGAGTATATAATTTTTCTTTCAATTTATATGTAAAGAATTCCAAATAAGAGACAGACAATAGTAATGCTTGCACTGTACTGTTGTTCAGTGAGTGTGTGTGATAGATTTGTTTATAAACATGCTGCATGTATTAGTCATTTTATATTGTACCCACAGATTCTCTTATCCTTGCTTCCTAATCATACTTTTACACTTTCCCTCTGCTGCTCCAATTCTCTCTTCTTTCATCTTGTTTCAGATAAGTGCTGGTTTCTCATGGAGATCAAGAAGACATGACATAGAAAGTGCTAGTTCAACCAAGAACCTCCTCTTGCATTAAGGCTGGACAAAAAATTCAATATGAGAAATTGGGTTCGAAAAGACAGCAAAAGAGTCAGAGATGTCCCCTGCTCTCACTGTTCAAAGTCCCACAAAAATCTACACAACTATAAATGTAGGCAGTCCAGTTCCAGGACAGGATGCTGTCTGCAGAGCGTGTACCCATGCACTCTGTAGCAAAGGGAGATAAGCTCTGACTGCCACGGTCCCCCCAGCTGCTGCTGAGGGAATTTGCACAGCCACCACCCTGCCTCCAATTGGTCAAACAAAGAAAGATTGAAGACTGAAAATTCAGTCCCCTGCCAAGAGCAGAGGGAGAGATTGAGCAGACCTTTTCCTCAGACATCATAGGAGGTACACAAACCCTTGTGCCACAACTGACTAGGAGACACATAATCATAAACCAATGAAGCAATGGGCAGATGCCAGTGCAAAAATTTACATAATAATATAAAGAACAACAAGGTAACTCCAGAAGAAAGTGGCAATCCTATAAAAACAAGACCTGAACTGACCAATGAAGAGGAAATAGAAGGAAGCAACACAAAAATTTTCTTTATGATGCTCATCAAAGCTCTCAAAGAAGATATAAAAAATAGACTTAAGAAATAGAAGAAAATACAAACAAAAACTTGGAAGAGATGAACAAATCTATGCAAGAAACATGCCAGGAACTAAAAGCTGAAATAGAAGCAATAAAAAAAGGCACAAAGTGAGGCAAAGATGGAAATACAAAATCTGAAGAAAAAAGCTGGAACCACAGATACAAACATAACAAAAAGAGTTCAATAGATGGAAGATAGAATCTCTGAAGTGGAAGGCTAAGTAGCTAAAGAGATATATCAGTCAAAGAAAATACTAAAACTAAAAAAGCCATAACTCAAAATGTTCAGGAAATCTGGGACACCATGAAAAGACCTAATTTGAGAATAATAGGAATAGAAGAAGGAGAAGAATACAAGCTCAAAGGCACAGATAATGTTTTCAATAAAATCATAGAAGAAATCTTCCCTAACCTGAAGAAGGAAATGCCTATAAAGATACAACAAGCTTACATAATACCATATAGATATGACCCCCCAAAAAAGTCAGCATGCCACATTATAATCAAGCCACAAAACATACAGAACAAAGAAAAAATTTTAAGCGCTGGAAAAAAAAGGGCCAATTTACATATAAAGGCAGACCTATCAGAATAACACCTGACTATTCAATGGAAATGATGAAAGCTAGAAGGGCTTGGTCAGAAGTTATACAGATGCTAAAAGAGCATGGCTTCCAAACTAGAATATTATACCCTGCAAAATTATCAATCACCATAGATGGAGTCAAAAAGATATTTCATGCCAAAGTCAGACTGAAAGAATATCTATCTACCAATCCAGCGCTACAGAGAGTTTTAGAGGAAAAACTCCAACCTAAGGACCCCAGATACACTCATGAAACCACAAACAATAAATAATTCCACAGAAGAATACTCCAGAGAAAGGAAACACAAACAAGTTACCACCAAAAATGACAGGAAATATCAATCAGTGGTCACTAATTTTCCTTAATATCAATAAACTCAACTCTCCTATAAAATGTCACACACTAACAAGATGGACACAACAACAGAAGCTATCTTTCTGTTGCCTACAAGAAACACACCTCAACTGCAAAGACAGACACAGGCTTAGAATAAAGGGTTGGGAAAAGATTTTCCATTCAAATGGACCTAAGAAACAAGCAGGAGTTGCAATCCTAATATCTAACAAAGTAGACTTTAAGCTAAAAGCAATTAAAAGGGACCAAGATGGTTACTACTTACTCATCACGGGAAAAATTGGTCAAGAGGAGATTTCAATCCTGAATATTATGCCCCTAATATAAGGACACTTGCTTATGTAAAAGAAACACTGCTAAAGCTCGAATCCCACATCAATTCTTACATCCTAATAGTGGGAGACTTCAATACCCCACTTGAAAGGGGTATAGGTCAACCAGACAGAGACTCAACAGAGAAATAAGGAGTCTAAAAGAGGTTATGATGTAAATGGTTTTAATAAATATCTACAGAAGCTTCCACCCAAATGCAAAGGAATATACATATTTCTCAGCTCCTCATAGAACTTTCTCCAAAATTGACCACATAATAGGCCATAAAGCAAATATCAACAGATACAAAAAAATGGAAGTAATCCCTTGTAACATATCGGGACCACCAGGGCCTAAAGTTAGAGTTCAACAACATCAAAAATCACAGAAAACCTACCAACTCATGAAAAAAAAAAAATCACTCAGCCAAACCACCTCTGGTTCAAAAAAGAAATTAAGAAAGAAATCAAAGTCTTCTTAGAATTTAATGAAAATGAATACACAATGTATCCAAACTTTTGGGACACAATGAAAGCAGTCTTAAGAGAAAAATTCATAGCACTAGATTCCTACATTAAAAACCTAGAGAAAGGGGCTGGAGAGATGGCTCAGCGGTTAAGAGCACCGTCTGCTCTTCTAGAGGACCCGAGTTCGATTCCCAGCACCCACATGGCAGCTAACAACTGTCTGTAGTTCCAGTTCCGGGCAAAACACCAAGGCAAATAAATAAATAAAGTCTTAAAAAAAAACCCTAGAGAAATCTCACACTAGAGACCTCACAGCTCAGCTGAAAGCCTTAGAACAGTTAGAAGTGAACTCACCTAGAAGGAGTAGACGGCAGGAAATAATCAAACTTAGAGCTGAAATCAATACAATTGAAACAAAAAGAACAACACAAAAAATCAATGAATCTAAGAGTTGGTTCTTTGAGAAAGTTAACAAGATAGATAAGCCCTTAGCCAAACTAATCAAAAAACTGAGACAGAGTGTTCAAATCAACAAAATCAGAAATGAAAGCGTGGATATAACAACAGACCCCCAGGAAATACAGAGAATTATCAGATCATATTCTGAAAACCTGTATTCCACAAAAATGGAAAACCTAGAAGAAATGGACAACTTTCTAGACAGGTACCACCTACCAAAATTAAATGAAAGTCAGATTAATTACCTAAACAAGTCTATAACCCTTAAGGAAATTGAAGCTGTCATTAAAAACCTCCCCAAAAATGAAAGCCCTGGTCCAGATGGTTTCAGTGCCAAATTCTACCAGACGCTCAAAGAATTACTACTGTTACTCCTCAAAATATTTCACACAGTAGAAACTGAAGGAATATTGCCAAATTCCTTCTATGGGGCCACATTTAACCTAATACACAAGCCACTCAAAGACACAACCAAGAAGGAGAATTACAGACCAATTTCCATCATGAATATTGATACGAAATTTCTCAACAAAGTTTTGGCAAACCGTATACAACAATACATAAAAAATATCATCCACCACGACCAAGTAGGCTTCATTCCAGAAATGCAAGGCTGGTTTATCATATGAAAAACTGTAAGTGTTATCCATCATATAAACAAACTAAAGGAACAAAACCACATGATCATATACTTAGATGCTGAAAAAGCCTTTGACAAAATCCAACACTCCTTTATGATTAAAGCCCTGGAGAGATCAGGAATACAGGGAGAATACCTAAATATAATAAAAGTGATTTACAAGAAGCCAACAGCCAGTATCAAACTTAATGTAGAAACACTCAAAGCAATCCCACTAAAATCAGGAACTAGACAAGGATGTCCTCTCTCCCATTATCTATTCTATATAGTTCTCAAAGTTTTTGCTAAAGCAATGAGAGAACGAAAAGAGATTAAGGGGATACAAACTGGAAAAGAAGAAGTGAAACTATCTCTATTTGCAGAGGATATGATTGGATACATAAGTGACCCACAAAATTCTTCCAAGGAACTGCTACAGCTGATAAACATCTTCAGCAATGTAGCAGGATACAAGATTAACTCAAAAAAAATCAGTAGCCCTTCTATACACTAAAGATAGAAGAGCTGAAAAAGAAATAAGGGAAACATTACCCTTCATAATAGCTGCAAATAGTATTAAATACCTTGGAGTAACTATAACAAAAGAAGTAACAGACCTATTTGATGAAAGTTTTAAATCACTGAAGAAAGAAATTGAAGAGGATATTAGAAAATGGAAAGCTCTCCCATGTTCCTGGATTGGTAGGATCAACATAGTAAAAATGGCAGTTCTACCAAAGACAATCTACAGATTCAATGCACTGCCCATCAAAATCCCAACACAATATCTTTTGAACCTTGAAAGAACAATACTCAATTTCATTTGGAATAACAGGAAAGCCAGGATTGCCAAAACAATTTTACTCAACAAAAGAATCTCAGGAGGTATCACCATCCCTGACTTCAGATTATACTACAGAGCTACAGTAATAAAAACAGCCTGGTACTGGCATAAAAACAGACTTGTGGATTAATGGAATAGAATTGAGGATCCGGACATTAACCCAGAAACCTATGAACACCTGATCTTTGACAAAGAGGCCCAAAACATTCAATAGAAAAAAGATAGTATATTTAACAAATGGTGTTGGCATAGCTGGATGGAAGTGTGTAGGAAAATGCAAATAGATCCGAGCCTGTCACCCTACTTTTTATTTTCTTGTTTGCTTTGGAGGAAAGGTTTCTCTGTGTAAAATTTCAGGCTGTATATTGGCATTGAATACTAGACTGTACTCAAATTAACTTGTCTCTACTTCTGAAGTGCTTGTTTTACTTTTCAAAAATATTTTTAAGGGTAAGAAATGAATTTCAAATAAAATAGAAACTGAAATGTTTTCTTTTGAATAGATGACCATATTGTGTATTGAAAGTGATAAAATTAATCTACCAAGAAATAGATGGTAGACTATAGATACTTTCATTTACCTGGATAATTTATTATAGCTAATAGTATGCAATGGCCAGAAGTGTCTGGGTATATACTTCTTATCCTTCACATATTGCATAAATTGACAGCATCATCTACCTCATAAATTGCACTTGCAACATGCTAATTGATTACATGCCATCTGTTTTATGCCTGAATCTCACTTCTTGTGATATCTTTGTTTACTAATTCAAGAATTTTGGGTCTTTCTCTGCGACTATCTTAAATTCTTCAGCTGATATAGTCTAAGCCTACTCTCTTATATCACTCAGGGCATAGCCACTGGGAAATGAAGTAAAGAAAACTGAACTGAGCTCTCTCACATTAATTGTATATAGCAAAAGTGAGAAAAGTGAAAAACATGCATATTTGACTTGGAAAATAAAGTCATCAAAATTAGTCTCTCCACAGTAATTCAAATAATAAATGTGAGTTTTCTAAAACTTTTAAGTATACTATAGTTTTATAAAATAGACACACACACACACATACACACACACACACATTTATTTTCTAAAGTCATGCATTGACACCCAAAATAGAACTTGATGAAAGAATGACCACTGAGGAACTCTACCATGGGGACCATTAACACCCATAGGTATGAAGATAAAACAATTTTTTATTTTCTTCTGAGCCCAAAATAACTAGCATTAGTTGTAATAAAGCCCATTACTATCATAATCTATTATTATCAGTAAAAGATATTCTTAAGTACATGTGCAAAGAAAGACTCAAACAAAAACAATACTGTGGAAAAAATCATTCACAACTCTTCTTCACATAAAATGTGTTAAGAATAAATTATAGTATCTCAAAATAATGGTTATTTCAATAGATATGCTATCCTATTCCAAAATATTAATGCTGCCATGGTGATAGATACTTGAAAATAATTGCTAGATTTGAGCTTTATATGAGGGGAAGATGTGAAGTAGGTGAATTCAAGAGTAGTAACAGAGAAATCAGACATGAGACAATATTAAGTTTTGTTTTACATGAGATAGAGGGAAAGCACTTCTGACAATCAAATTATTCTGAAACCTTTTCTCTCACAAATTTCATTCATACAAGAATTACTTTATTATAAAATTTAATTATTTGTTATAATATTGTTTTCTGATACATACTTTTTCTTAGGTTTTACTGTATTATATAAGCATATCAAATTAAAAAACTAAAATGAGCATGTAGGAAATTTTATGAAATTAAACATTAGGATAAAATTAGTTCTTTAACTCCATGTTATTTTTTTCCTTAAAAATCAGTATCAGAAACCCTTGCAGTTACAGTGATACTATATCAAATATCTCTACTTAAATTTGATTAATTTAATAGGTCAGAAGTTCTTTCCTACTACCTGTTACATGAAGCTTATTCTGCATTATACCATTACTCTACTAGAGTAAATGTCTGATTTTTCTACAGAAAACTAAGCCCTAGTCATTTTTTCAATTATTCCTATCCTTAATATAATAAAAGTTGTTTATTATTATAAGGCACTATGATATTAGAATCCTTCCTTCCCATTAGTTCATTACTTTGTTTGTATGGTGATATATTTTATACTTAATAAAATAAGCCTGAAATATCAGAGAAGAGAATCACCTACATTCAAGCCTTTAATTCCAGCACAGGACTGACAAAACGGTAATGCATGCATTTAATCCAAATACAGAAGTGTCTTAGTGGTGACCTATGCCTTTAATCCCATAACTAAGGAGACAGAGATATTTCTGGTTTTTTTGTGAATTTAAAGCCTAAGAACCATACAGCTTAGACCTTTAGCCCTAACTCTAGAATTATGATGCATAAATTAACCCAGAAATAAAACAACTGGGCAAAGAAGATATTTAAGACAGATATAGGCTGACATTGACAGATTCTGTAGAACTGTCCAGCCAGATAGAGGATACTTGAAGTTAACTTTTACCCAAGGAAGTTGGTTGTGTGAGAATTGACTGTCATCTGTCTCCTCTCTCTGATATTCTAGTTTTCCCCAATATGTGACTCTGAGTTTTCATTAAATACCAACAAGAATTCATGTTTTATACTTGCATTTTTTTTGAAATACAAGGGCAAACAGAGTAATACAGGAAGTAATAACTTTCTAGGAGAGATTGGTAAATTGATCCACTTCCAAAAAGAATTTTCCCATAAACTGTAGGCAATATTATTAGATTCCAGGCTGTTTTACCATAAAACATGCATGGGTGTATTATAAACTCTAGGCAATATTATTAGAACTCATGGTTCATCAAGTTTTGACCTTTCAACACTCAATTATTAATAGCTTGTTGTATAACTGTCAGCACATTTTTTTGCTTTACCAGTTAAGGAATGTGGACACAGATTTTAAAACAGTGTTAAGAATGCCTAACAATGTTTTATGCTCCTCTCTTCGGTGGTTAATTGAAGAAAAGAATTAATATCTTTTAAATATTTTGAAATTAATTAATGTAGTTAATTTGCTTACATCATACATTAAAGGTTGATGGGCCATGGTAATATGGAGTGGGACTATGCTGATAATATTGCACATGTTTGTCCCACCTACGAGTTTAACAAAAGCTGATTGGCAAAAAGGCAGATAGAAAGTGTGGGTGGGGCTACCAGGCTAAGAAAATTTGGGAACATCTCGAAGCAGACACAGATGACTCAGTGATACCAGAAGACAGCACAGAGGAAATAAGCTGAAATGCTGCTCTAAGAAAAGGTACTGAGCCACATGGCTAAACAAGATGGGTCACTTTAAGATGAGAGAGCTAGCAAATTATATGCCTGGGCCTTAGATCAATCAGCATAAAATTAATAAAAGCATCTGTGTGTTTCTGTGGGATAGCATGTGTTCCTGTGGGTCTGTCAGACTGCTAGACTGCAGGTCAAACCTCTGGTCCAGGGTCAGAAATTCCAGGCCAGAAACCCTAATACAACAAATGGCAGCCCAACATGGAAAGCCATATAATGCTTTAAAAGAGTCTAGACCACAGAATCAGAATCAAGTTGTGCCTCTCATTTGACCCATGGTACAGAGATGCCCTGGTGAGCCATGTGGGCTTAAATTACAAAATACAGGTCTGTGGCAGGCAGCTTAAACCAAGGTCAGTTGCGAAGTCTCTCAAAAGATTCAATATAAGCAACAAGATGCTTATGGTAGAGTTAAAGTTTCTGTTCTCACAGGCAAAGAAAAACAGAGTCAAAGACTGATTCTTAGTGGCAGCATTTTCTTTAATCAGCTCTTTGCTGGATGCAAGCAGAGGCTCAGCTTTCTTAAAAGAGAGGCTCCCTAATACAACCTTAGAGACAAAATACTTGTGAGTCTTTTGGGAGGCCCTGCCAGATACTTCAATGAAGTTTGTGATCAGCAGATGGCAGTACTTTATTGGGTGATAATATAGACCCTAAAATTCCCCAGCATAATAATTTTGGGTCCTACCATTACCTTGGCTAAAAAGCTAAACTTCAGGAAGACTAGAAGCTGAGTGGAGTCAGGAAGCCACTCTACTGATGCCTTTAATCCATAGCCACACCTTGGCATAAAAAAGGTGCGATCAAAAACAGAAGAGAATAGAGCTGGGTGGGTCAGCCACCCTAACCAACCAAAAGTGTGGTCAGAAACAGAAAAGGTAAGAAATAAACAGTAGAGACAGATTTTTAATAAAAAAGAAACTAAAAATTTGTGAATGATTTAGAGTATATTTAAAATATACATAGGCTTGAGAAAGAAAATTTAAAAAGGATAGAGAAATCCTTAAAAAAGAAATAGAGTAAAAAGAAATAGTAATAAGCTACACAAAAATGGAAAATATAAAGTGTCTGAATACTGTATATTAATGTCTTTAAGTTTTTGACTATAAATGAAATAGTTAAAGATGCTAAAATATATTTCATTAAAAATGCTGATGGATTAATCTAGTGTATATGAATTGGCTTTCAAAATAAAATTTAAAGATATGTTGCATTTCTCTGATGGCTAAAGATGTTGAGTGCTTTATCAAGTTCCTTTTAGCCATTTTTAATTCTTTTTCTGAGAATTCCCTTTATATTTATGAACCTCATTTTTGATTGAGTTACTCAAGGTTTTGTGCTCTAGTTTCTTGAGTTCTTTATATACCTTAGAGATCAGTCCTCTGTCACTTGTAGGGTTGGGAAAAAAATCTTAACTCATTTTCTAGGCTGTTATTTTATCCTATTGAATGTATCCTTGGTCTTACAGAAGCTTCTCAGTTTCAGGAGTTCCCACTTATTGATTGTTGTTCTTAGTGTCTGTGCTGATGGTGTTATATTTAGGAAGTGGACACCAGTGACAATTCATTGGAGGGTATTTCCAGATTTTTTTTCTATCAAGTTCATTGTAGCTGTGTTTATGTTGAGGTCTTTGATCCACTTGGATTTAAGTTTTGTGCAAGGTGGTAGGTTTGATTTTGTTCCACATTCTCTCCAGCATATATTATCTTCCAATTTTTTTTAATCTTAGCCATTCTGACAGGTGTAAAGTGGTATCTCACAGTTTTTTTATTTATATTTCTGTGATGCCTAATAATGTTAAATTTTTTAATTAATTAATTTTTTAGAGTATGAAACATGACTGACAAATTCTTAACCAAATTAAGCAAAAAGGGAAGACCTACTTAAAAAACTAGAAATTGAAGGCAAACATTATAACAGATATGAATGAAATTCCAAGAAATCTTATGATTATATATTATAAAATTTGGTTCAATAAAGTGCAGAATCTGAAAAAACTGGTGAGTTTTTAGATAGCAAAATTAAACCTAAATTCAATGAACAATTTTAAAAAATGCATACTTTGTAACCTGCTTGAAATACTAATAAAATACTTCATACTAAAAAAATAGTAATAACAAACAAACACAAGAAAATATGGACTTACTACAAAATTCTACTGTACCTTAAAAAAAGCAAAGACAAATACATATCATATAATTCCACAAAACTTAAAAAAATAAACAAAGATTTCAAATGTTTTAAAGCCAATGAAATCCTGATATGAAACATAGTATTTCTTTTTTTCCTTTTTTTATTATTTGGTGATTTTACATCATACACCTCATCAAACTCACTTATCATTCCTTTCAGTTTTATACTTACTCTTATGATCTCCTCATTTATAAAAAATCTCATTCATATTGTTCAGTGGCCAACCCCTTAAAGAAAATGGGATCTTCTTCAACTACACTCCTTCTAGAGGACAACAGTTCAGAAGCACTGTGTCATTTAACTATGTTCTAGCATTGAGCTCTTGTATACAATGACATCTTTTTACTTTTAAGTCCACTAATGAGTGAGTACTTCCCGTGCTTCTCTTTCTGGGATTGTGATACCTCGCTTAGGAGGATATTCTCCAAATCCATCCATTTGCCTGTGAATTTTAGGATATCATTTTTTTCTTGCTGCTGAGTAGTACTCCATTGTGTAGATGTACCACATTTTGTTAATCTATTCTTTAGTTGTGGGGCATCCAGGTTGTTTCCAAGTTCTTGCTATTACAAATAATGTGGCTATGAGCATAGCTGAGCTAACGCTTTTGGGGTGTGAATGTGCACTTTTAGGGTATGTGCCTAAATCTGATATTGCTGGATCCTTGGGGAACTGGATTCCCAGTTTTCTGAGAAACCACCATACTGCATTCCAGAGTGGCTGAACAAGTTTACACTCCTACCAACAATAGAGCACTGTTCCCCTTGCTTTGCATCTTCTATAGCATAAGATGTCATCTGTGTTTTTAATTTTAGCCATTCTGAGAGAGATAAGGTGGTATCTCAAAGTTGTTTTGATTTGCATTTCTCTGATGGCTAAAGAAGTTGAGCACATTTTTAAGTGCCTTGCAGCCATTTGTAATACTTCTGCTGAGAATTCCCTTTTTATTTCTGAACCTCACTTTTTGATTGGGTTATTCAAGGTTTTGGGCTCTAGTTTCGTGAGTTCTCTCTGTATTATAGAGATCAATCCTCTGTCACTCGTAGAGTTGGTGAAAATCTTTTCCCTTTCTGTACGTTGTCATTTTGACTCATTGACTGGGTCCTTGGCTTGACAGACCCTTCTCAGATACAGGAATTTTCACTTATTGATTGTTGTTCTTAGTGTCTGTGCTACTTGTATCATATTTAGGAAGTGGTCACCTGTGCCTATATGTTGGCATGTATTTCTCACTTCTTTTCTATGAAGCTCAGTGTGATTGGTTTGTGTTGAGGTCTTTGATCCACTTGGATTTGAGTTTTATGCAGTGTGATAGGTTTGAAAGTATTTGCATTTTTCTACACACTACCATTAATTTATGCCAACAACATTTGTTAAAGATACTATCTTTTTTCCATTGAAAAAATATTTTCCATTTTTGGCCTCTTTGTCAAAAATCAGGTGTTAGGTATTGACTGAATCTGGTTATGTCGTGAAATATGTTGTTTAGTCTATCTATGTTGATTGATAGTTTTGCTGGGTACACTAGGCTAGGTTGACATCCATGGACTTTTAGTGTCTATATAATATCTGACAAGGGCCTTCTTGCTTTCATTGTTTCTATTGAATAATCGGGTATTATTTTGACACATCTGTATTTATAGGTGATTTGTTTTTTTTTTCCTTTGTAGCTTTCAGTATTTTATCTTATTCTGTAGGTTTAGTGGCTTGACTATTATATGGCAAGCAGACTTTTATTGTGGGTCTAGTCTATTTGGATCAATGGAGTTAAATTGAAGATCTGGACATTAACCCAAAAACCTATCAACTCCTGATCCTTGACAAAGAGGCCCGTAATATTCAATGGAAAAAAGATAGTATCTTTAACAAATTTTGTAGGCATAGCTGGTTGGTAGTGTGTAGAAAAATGCAAATAGATCCAAGCCTGTCACCCTCCAGAAAACTCAAATCCAAGTTAGTCAAAGACATCAACATAAACTCAGCCACTCTGAACTGAATAGAAAAGAAAGTGGAAAATACTCTCCAATGAATTGGCACAGGTAACCACTTTCTAAATATAACACCGGTAGCACAAACACTAAGAACAACAATCAATATGTGGGACCTCCTTAAGCTGAGAAGTTTCTGTAAAACCAAGGACAGTCAATAGGACAAAACGACAGCCTACAGAATGAGAAAAGATTTTCATCATCCTTACAAGTGGTAGAGGACTGATCTCTAAAATATATAAAGAACTCAAGAAACTGGAGCCCAAAACTTTGAATAACTCAATCAAACATGGGATTCAGATTTAAAAAGGGAATTCTCAGCAGAAGAATTACAAATGGCTGAAAGGCACTTGAAAAAGTGCTCAACTTCTTTATCCATCAGAGTAATGCAAATCAAAACAACTTTGAGATACAACCTGACACCTGTTAGATTGGCTAATATAAAAGGCACAGATGACAGTTCTATGCTGGAGAGGTTTCAGAGCAAAGAGAACACTCCTTCATTGTTGGTGGAAGTGTAAGCTTCTTCAGCCACTCTGGAATGCAGTATAGCAGTTTCTCAGAAAACTGAGAATTACTCTTCCCGCAAGGATTCTTCAATACCACTTCTGGGCATATATGCTATATGGGAACATTCACACTCCAAAGGCATTAGTTCAACTATGTTCATGACAGCATTATTGATAATAGCAAGAACTTGGAAACTACCTAGATGCCCCTCAACTGAAGAATGGATAAACAAACTGGTACATTTATACAATGAAGAACTACTCAGCAGTAAGAAAAAAAATGATATACTAAAATTTGCAGGCAAATGGATGGATTTGGAGAATATCCTCCTGAGCGAGGTAACCCAGAAAGATAAGCAGGGGATGTACTCACTCATTAGTGGACTCTAAACAAAAAACAAAAAGCAAAGCATGTTCAAACTGCAAACCACAACCACTGAAGAGCTTGGGATCTGAAACTCCTTGGACTGGCACCTTGGATGCTACTCCATGTAGTGGAACCCCTGACTCAGTCTTGATGTTGGGGTGAGTTAACTGGATCTGACTGGAGTGGATGCTGAACTAAGCCATATTGGGGTTTTGGGACCTTCTGCACTTGCTGGGGTGGAGATGGGGAGATGTGTAGAAGAGAGAGTGACTGGAGGGGGTTGGAGGGGGAAGGGACCTTGAACAAGGATATACATGGATAGAAAATTTGACTTTATTCACAATAAAAAATTAAAATATATGTTTATATTCAGTGAAAAGTAACACCATATGAAAAAGAAAGTTAATAATTAAAAGTGATGATTTATCATCACCACTATCTTGTATGAATCTTGAGTATCTTTGTCAATAGCTTTTAATGTATACTTTTGTCACAATATTTAAATCTAATAATCACTTTATTAAAACCTCAATATATTGTTTGCTTGTTCTTGACTCCTACTTTTTATTTAGATTATCAAAGACTTTCCTGACCTCCTAGTTATTCATTTCTTAATATATCTGCAGTTAATTAACTTCTTTTATTTCATGTAGTACATGATGTGGTGGTCTGAATAGGTATGAACCCATTGACTCATGTGTTTAAATGTTTGATTCATAGCAACTGGCAATATTAGCAAGTATCACCTTGTTGGAGTAGATGTGGCCTTGTTGGAAGACCAGTGTCCCTGGAGGTGGGATTTGAGAGCTCTCTCATATGCTGAAGATATGCCCAGTGTGGTACAGTATTTTGCTGTCTCTGGATCAAGGTGAAGAACTCTTAGCTCCTTCTCCAAAACCATGTCTGCTTGTAGAGTGCTGTTTCCAGCCACAATGATGATAATGGACTAAATTTATAAACTGTAAACCATACACAATTGAATGTTTTTCCTTTATAAGGATTGCCATGGTCATGGTATCTCTTTATAGAAATAAAAGCCCTAACAAAGACACATGGAAATAATAAGCATTGAATAAATATTATTTTCTATCTTCCTTTATATACTTTCTTGTATGTAAATATGATAAAAATCCATTTGTTTAATGGAAATAATGGCCTAGTTGGACACCTATGTCTTGAAGGCATCAACTGTAGTCATCAAGCCATACAACACATAAATAAATCATATGATTTTCAATAACTATGAGTACAAACCAAAATAATATATTCTTATAACAACTGCAAAAAAAAACACTTTCAAGTAATTACTCTAATTGTTGTCTCAATTCCCTAATCAAAAATCACAGTCGTAAATTGTGTCTGAAAGTATATATTTGCTGCATCTTAAGGTACCTTACAATAAAATGATGAAGAAATATTGATGTGGGCAAACAGAGCTAAAAAACAAAAAAGTTTCATTGTTTTGAACCTTAACAAATAGATCTAAAACCAAATCTAGTGAGAAATTATAAATGTCACTTTCTATTGACCAAGGAAAAATTTATGGAGAAAATTGAACACATATGTACACAAAGTTTTAAATAAAATTTACTGCTATATACAAACTCAAAAGCTATTATAAGTCACATTAACCTCTCTCAAAAATTCAGTTATTACTAATATAAATAAACAATATTAAATACTGTCACATACATAATGGTCCTAAAGACATCTATAGAATCTTTTGTCAAACACTGCAGAATACACATTTTTCTCGGTAACCTGTGGAACTTTTACTAAAATGAACCACATAGTAGGCTAAAGTAAGTCTTAACAAATAATGGGGAATTAAGGTAATTCATTATATTTTATCCTACAACAATGAAATAAAGATAAAAAGAAAACTTTAAAATATAAATCATCACAGTAATATTAATCTTATCTATTTAATAAAGCAGAAATTCTTGACAAAATAAGAAGCAAATGATGTGTAAAATCAAGTGAAAATGCAAACGCAACATTCTTTAATAAAAACAGCCCTGCAATAGAAGGTCAAAACTCAAAGTACATTAATAAGTTTAAGTGTTCTGTAATAAGTTAGTTATTTGTGCACCTTTGTACTTTGGAAAAACAACACGCACATAACACCATCAGTACCTTGATAGAAAACATTAATATCAATATATAAATTACCTGGAAGCATGAGCAACAAAAAAAGATTTAATAAAACAGTTATTTCTATCAATATATAAAACTTTAGGCAAACTATCCAAGAAAAAGAAATAAGTCCAAGGTAATATAGTAATAAATACAAAGGGTTTCATTTTGATAACCACTAATGAATTTTTGTAAATTATTAGAGTTTAACCTTAAAAGCAATAAAGTGGAAAATATTTTTTTTAAAAAAAATGAATGGATTTCTACAAAAATATATAGTACCAAAATTAGACCAATTTGGCATTTTCAAAATTAGACATATAATAATAATAAAAAGAATTTCAGTAGTTAAAAGGATTCATAGTTTTTAATAGAAGACCAGGATTTAATTTCCAATATTCACATTATAGCTCATTACACCCTATTTCAGCCCCTGTGGCTGAAATTTTACATATCAGCAGAGGACACCAAGCCTTCCACAAAAATTTTATAAGAGAAAGGACCAAAGGAATACCACAACAGTATTTTTATGAATTCCTATCTTGATACTAACAGCAGACAAATATCCAACAGCAAAATCAGAAAAGTACTTATATGTGGTGATTACAGATATAAACCTCTTTAATATAATATATTCTAACCAAACACAGAAAAAATATTAAAGGTAATTAAATAGTGCCACAGGTATATTTGTTTCCCTTTTATTCTGATGTCTTAAATCAATTTGGTAGAAAACCAGAACATAATGCTATAAGTTGTCTTCTGCTTTTCAGTAAATATTTGAGTATATGTACTGACATGCATATTCATGCATGGTGTTTTAGTTATGTTTTTATTGTTGTGAAGAGATACCATGAATATGGCAACTCTTATAAAGAAAAATATTTAATTGGCAAACTTGCTTACACTTTCAGAAATGGTTGTAGTGACATGTTTTATATTTAATAAAATTAACCTAGAATATCAGAGAACATTTAACTAGGTTGGAAACAAATGTGGTTGTTTCATGTCTTTGTTCAACAGTGTTGCTCAGTGTGCAGTAACTCACTATCAGGTAAGGCCTGAAAACATCAAGAAACATGCAAATCTATCCACAGAGAGAATCCTTTAGTTTAGACCCCCAGTGCTGGGTTAAGCCTGAAGGTTACAAATCCCTGGGTGAAACATGTGGCTCAGTGGATAACTGGTTCATCACTACACACAAAGTCATGGGTTACGTCAGAACTTATGTAATGGAAGGAAAGGATCAATTTCTGTAAGCTGTCCTTTTACCTCTACATGACTTCCATATTATTGATAAACAAACAAAAGCACATTAACACATATATTTTAGAGAGAATATCTGGGATCTGAAGAAATAGCTGAATGAGTAACAATACTTGCTATTCTTACAGAAAAACTGAATTCATTTCCCAGCACTCACATCAATTGGCACACAAACATATATATAGCTGAAGCTCTAGATGCTCTAGCAACCCTTTCTCTGCTGACATTTTCAGGAATCTAAATGTGTGTGCTGTATGTGCTGTACAGACAGACAAAGACATATAGACCTTTGTACATATATACATATATATGATAAAAATAAAATTTAAAATCTATAAATAAATAGTGGGTTTATAAAGCACTGATTACATCATTATGCATATTTCAGCATTGACAATGGCCTTGAAACTAAAGAAAGTCTTGCAGTAGAGTTGGGTAGGAAGATGGAAAGTGATGAGATGTGGCCCATCTCGATTTATAGTGCTAAACTGTATTCTTTTACTTATAATCATGGGAGAGCTCAATAATAGGCAGAAATTGAATAAATGTGGGATTCCCTTCAGATTGAATTAAACAGACAATCTTTTTCAACAAATTTATTCCTAGAAAGGAACAAAGAGTGATGGTCACATATTTTCAACAAAGCTTATAGCAACACATAAAATTGACATTGTAGCCAGTTTCAATAATAAATATGATTTTGTATCTCTGTGTTAATTTTTGTCAATCACATTATGTGTATGCCCTCAAGTTTATAGTTGTATATAACTCAGAATAGCATTTGCCAGACAAGTATTAAAAACTGGCTTGATATTTATTTTTTTTGTAGTGTTCAAATTTCTCCTGCATAAGCAATACTAAAATACAGGGATAAAAGGTCATAAGCTGGCATCTGCTAATGTATTAATATCCTTTGAGCTATTTAGTTACTGTCTTTGGTAACACGGTCTTGCTAATAACTTTGAAAGAGCAGCCCAGAGTCTTGGCAAATTCTATTTATTGTTTGTTTGTTTCAATTATGTACATGTGATTGCTTTGGTGTTCCCGGTAAAAAAAGGCTTCTAAGTTCCTGCCAGGACTAACTAATGAAAATCCAGTGCAGAATGTGTTTCTAGATATGAGGGTGGTGACATGTAGAAATGAAGGTTGTTTTGAAAGAAAGGCAGGTTAAAAAGGAACACTGGAGATAGAAAAGCTGGGTCTACAAAAAAGACCTAATTTCCTCACCACTGTGATAACAATGCTTTCAACAAAAAAGATCTTCAATATAGGAAGCTGAGACAAAGTGATACGGTAAGGAAGAAAAACTACAGGAGTAGCTCTGTTTACTTTCCTAAGAATGAGGGTAGAGGTAGAGAAGAGATATTAGCAGGAGGCCTGCAAAAATTTGGAGATAATTAAAAAATAAAAACAGTATTAAAAAGAAAATTCAAATTATCTACTTTATTTCCTTGATGTCATGGTCATTGGGTTTTCAAAAAATATTGCTTCAGATGTTGGCAAGTAAGACTAAGTAGCAATATTTTCCATACTCCAAATGCATTTGAACCAAACATCTACAGGTCCCAAATAACCCAAAAATCAATACAATCTGTTTGTTTAAATCTTAAAATTAAAAAGAAAAGCACAATTATCTGATCTCTTGGAAATAAAGATGATTATATATAATGATAAATCTCATCCTTAGTGACAAATATTATTTGCTACTTTTTGGAATCTCTAACTCCAAATATATAGATTAAATTTTATGTCCTTGAGTTAGCATACAAAGCAAAAGAATAAAATCAGACTGGGGTAGGTAGTTTAAATTAACTTGATACAAACTGTAGTTATCTGAGAAGATGGAAATTCAACTGGAAAAACCAATGCATAAGATTGGCCTATAAGCAAAAACACATATTCAATTTCTTAATTTATAATAAATGAAGAAGAGCCTGGGTATTTTAGTTGGGAACATCAGTGAAATGGGGATTTAGATTTTTTTAAAAATCAGGCTGAACAAATTATGGGGAAAGAGGCAATAAACAGCACCTTTCCATTTATTCTGTACCAGCTCCTGCTTCTGGGATCCTGCCCTGCTTAATCCCCCCTGACTTCCACTGAGAGTATATAGTGATGTGGAACCAAAAGTAAAACAAACCTTTTTTTTCTAACTTACTTTTGATCATTGTTTATAGCAGCAGTTGTAGCCCTAAGAATAAAATCATTGTCAGGATAGGGAAGTTGAGAAACTATACAGAGGAGTATATCAGAGTATAAGTGGTCTGATAAAAAAAAAAAAAAGATTAAAAGATCTACTAGGGAGAGAAGAAAGATGACTAGAGAAGAAGGAAAAAAGGTAAAATAACAATAAAAATGTTACATATTTACCTTAAAATTCCTTATACACACATGATTCTCTACAAAAATTGACATATATTTTAAGAAATATTTTTTGAGGCTACAATGCTCCATCTATGAGCCAAGGGCCACTTCACAAAATTCTTAATAGAAGAAATGAGAAGCAATGTACTAAATTGTTTACTAGTAGTGTTAGAGTCTTAAAAGCACAGCCTGTGTTTTGGCTGACACACAGGAAAAAGATAAGTGTGCATTGCTGAAGGGATCTTGTAGTTCATAAACACATTCAAAGGTTTTGATATGTAAATAACCTGAAATTCTTCTTTGTAAACACTAGCTTTTATGTCACTATAAGTTACATGCAGTTCTCCAAATGAGGAAAGAAACAATGAGATTTAGTAACCTATGACCCACATCAATATCAAGTATGCCATGCAAGCCCTAAGAAATTTCAAGTGGAACACATGCTTTGGTGGTTATCAATAGCTCACTAAATAGACTGACTGCAAATGGCATTCCAATGTGAGGCATGTAAAAACCACATAAATTGTAAGAAAACTTAAGAAGGGTTCTAGAACAGAGAAACAAAGACAACAGCTTTCTAGTTGTGTCTCTCAAATGGGCTGTGAATAAGTAATATTGCATGCAACTGCAAGCATAATCCACAAAGTTTTGATATTTGAAGCCTGAGCTGCAAAATAATATTTTCCTTTAGTCTCATAGCAGCCTTAGTACAAGCAGAAGCTGTGTATGACTGATTCATGTTTACTGCTCATACAGACCAAAAGGGAGCAACGTCAAACTCAGATTTTTGGGAAGAGTATTTTTTTCAGGTGACCTATGTTTTCTGGCAGTGAGCAGAGGCATTTCTCCTTTAAGAGAGGGAGGGGTAGGAGGTGGAAGGGAGGTTGAACAAGGGGATACATGGCTAAAAATGAGACTTTTTTCATAATATACAAAAATTCTTAATCACAAAAGAAGAGAGGCTTTCTGTCTCAAAATTAGCAGCAAAAACTGAGAGGCTCTTTTAAGAGTCCCTGCTGCCAAACACTTTCATGGCGGCAGTACTCTCAGTTGGTAACAGTATGGTCCCCAAGAATTCATCAGAATAGGTGTGATAAACAAGGTTTCTGCCAGCAACACTGCCATAAAGCTAAGTGATCACCAACCAAGGAGCTAGGTGGTAGAGCTGGGGGTATCCAGCCTCCACAACCTAGGCTTCAAACATAGCCACAAGGCTCTATTCCTAAGGAAGTCATTCAGCAGAGTAAAGGTGTGGTTAGGAAAAGATAAGAGATATACAGTAAACATAGATTTAGATTAAAAAGCTTTCATTTAGTTTGTAGTGTGTTTAAAAAATACATAGTCTTGGAAAAGAATAGGGATAAAGTCCTTAGGAAAAATTAGAGGAAAAAAATTAACAAGGTATGTAAAGAAGGAATATACATAGAAAGCCTGAATTTTATATGTTATTGTTATGTTTTTGAGATTTTGACTATAGAGAAAGGACCAAAAGCTGCTGAAATACATTTAATTATAAATGATGATTGATTAATTCAACCTGTATATTTTATAAATTTCTTGATTTTAAAATTAAAGTAAAAATGCATATTTTGGAAAAGAGGCATTTTTTCCACAAAAAAATGAGAGGTCATAAATTTATTCTGGGTTAAGGAAAACTAAGTTTGATTCGGGAAGGGCCCTGGAAAAACTTCCAATGGGAATGGATGGCCCAGATGATCCAAAGTTTTTGAGCAACTCTGATGCAGCTTCCTCTGTGTATAGAACAGCTTCAAGAAGACAGGCTTAGATAACCCAGCTTCACAGATTGTTCCAGTCAGAAACTAACCATAATCTCTAAATTTCTCAGGATCCCCATAAATTTACAGTGCCCCTAATCTTCAGAAAGTAGTCTAGAAAACTGTGTTTGTATTTTCCCAAATAGATTTTGAATGTTTGTCTCTTTTACAATAGTCACATTATGACAACACTGGATGCTTGGCTCTAAGTAACTTGTCCTGGTTTGTTTTACTCTGATGTTACAAACACCATAACATAAAAGAAAAAAGTGCTTATTACACCTATTATACCTTATATTTTACAGTCCATTATAAAAGAAATCTAGGGCAGGGTGAAGTAGGCAGAAACTGAAACAAGCTTGTGAAAGTTTTAGAAGCATGCAGAGCCAGAAATAAAACACTGAATGAGTGATATTAAGTAATATAGATCTGTAAAATTGTCTTCTGATGATCATGGACACCTCATATCTATTACAGGGCAGAGATTAGTATCATTATCTTTTTTAACTGACCAGTCTAGGGTGAGCTTTTCAATCTGGCACAGAAAAGAGAAAATTATTTTTGGAGCTTAGAAAAATGTATAAAATTGAAACCAATAATTCTTAGTGAGAAGCTTCCTGTTTACCAAAAAACAGTTTTTGGTCACTTTCAAAATGAAAGAAAATGTCAACACCTGCTTCTACAGTAAACAAAATCTTCCAGGCTCTCAAAAACATGTTAGGTGTTTAGTAGTTCCAGGTTACTATTGCTCCAGTGAATTCACATGGCAAAAAGCAAGTTTCAGAGAAAGGGATTTATTTCATTCAGAGTTCAATATAATATGTCATTCAAATTAATGATGAACAGAAGTTAGGCAGGGAAAAATTCTAGAGGCAGGAACTGATGCAGAAGCCAAAGAAGAAAGTTCCATAGTGACTTTCTCCTCATGGCCTTCTCAGCCTAGTTTTTCATTTAGAAACCAATACTGCTGTCATCGTTACATATACTTTCTCAATGAATGCCATACTGATGATGACAGTGTCCTACAAATATGCTTACAACCAAATCTCATGGGAAATCATGTCTAAATAAGGCTCCCTGCTCTCATTTTATTCACTTCTAATCACATTTTATTAATGTTTATCCTTAAAATTTCCCTTTTAGCTTCATTGAATGTTGTTTTATTTAATTTCCATTCCTCTAAAAAACCACCATGACCAAAACCAACTTGTTGAGGACTGGGTTTGTTTCAGATGTCACTTTATAGTCCAGCATAGAGAAATTCAAGGTGTAGAACAAGTTGCAAAAACTGAAGATTGCCAAGATGATGATCACTTAGCACTTGGAGAAAAAAAGAAAAACCTTCATGAGTACAACAAATATCACTAACTTCTGCTGATTGATAGCTGGCCATAATAAGCCATACTCATTAGTTTACATAGGTTAGGTACCATTGCCATAATTTTTTAAATAACAAATCTATGTAGTTTTTATTTTCTTGTTCTAGAAAGCTTTTCTGTGCAACTAATCAAATCGTACATGAACTGAGATGATATGTGCTTATGACAACCATTTTACCTGTGCCAAACAGAATTCCTATTCAACCAAATAGCAGTAATGGGTATAACTTAAGGAAAAAGTAGATATTTACTTAAACCATAAAAGGCCTTGGAAGATCATTGCTTGCTGCCTTATCAAATATCTTGTTGAGCCTGTTTTATTTTAGAAAAAAGGGTCTCAATTTCCAAGGATGGGCACAGCCAATATTTGGCTAGACCCACCATATACTCACTAGTGGGCATGACATGGCTACACAGAAGTACATTGGAGATGTTTTCTCAAATGTCATTTCTGTTCTTAAGATGACCATGACCCTGTATTGTAGAGAGCTGCTTGCTGCTGCACCCTAAAGATGGTGCTGATTTCTGGCCTCCATCCACCCCCCTGTGGGTGAGTGCTCTCTTTTGATAAACAACTCCTTATTTGTCTTGAGCCTGGGGCGTGGTTTGCTGTTGCGTATGTGGACCTATGAGCTGTGCCCACGTGGCTTATTGGGATTGGATGCCCTGAGAATTTCTAGTCAGTGGGCGGGGTTTCCCAGGGGAGGAGAAGGAGAAGCAGAGAGAAGGAGAAAGAGAGAACAATTGTAAAGGTCCCGAATAAACTGCTGAAAGAAGATCCTGGGTGTTGAGCTTTCCTTGCTGGCAAGGTTGTGCATGACAAGTGGTGGCCCGTATGGGGAGAAGCAACTCCTGCGAGCTTCAGGCATCAGAACTTTCTGCAGTCGGGGGGTCGACCGGTAAGTCCCAGGTAAATTGGGATCTGCAATCAAAGCGGGTAGCTCCGACCTGTAGATAAGGCGGAGAAGAGGGAGCTCACTGATGAGTGGGTGTAACCTCTTGTAGCCGTGGATGCATGGCAACCTTGAGCTTAAAGTGAAAGTAACAGCAGTTGCAAACTTGAGCTCAAAGTGAAAGTAAAAGCTTTAGGAAAGCTGGGGCTGTTTGGTAAGGGCTCCGAGAAGATTTTTAAGGTAGGAATTAAAGGTTATACAAGGATGGGGGTCTTCAACCTCACATCCAATTTTTTTGGCTCTTAAGGAGCTGCTTCATTAAGGTTTTTCTGAGTCTGCTCTGCTTGCTAGCAGTGGGAGAGATTCATGGGTTCCTACACCATATTGAAAAGCAGCCAAGAGGGGCGGAATCAGCATTTAAAGTGATAGCAACATTTTAAAAGCTCTTTGAGTTGAAAAATGATTAAGAATTCCTAATAAAACAGATTTAGACTCTCAAAACCTCTAAATGGGGAAGGAAATAAAGATAAAAAAGCCACGTAAAGATGGCAGATAAACAGAGAGTCTGGATTTGGTTATTGCATTTTCTTGTAATTTTTTGACTTTTAATGAGCTAACTGCAGAGAGACAACTGATTACTAAGGCTGTTAAGTTAAACAAATGCATATACTTTAAAGATATTTTGACTTTGAAATCTGTTTATAAGAATACGTTACTTGGGAAAAGAGTTTCTGCTTTTGTCTCCATGGAAGATCAAAACCTGTGGATTGGTTCTAGGCAGGTGTGGTTCCATTTGCCAAGGCCACCTGAAGCTGATAACAGGCCGCCTTGGAGGTGTTGGGAGGAGAGATCGGAGGGGGCAGGCAGTGAAGAGGGACAGAGTGAAAGGAGAGAATTGTACCACGACATCGCTGATATAGAAACTCCTGAGTCTACAAACTTGGAGGAAGAGCTGTTGGGAGATATTAATTGGATTAGAGCATATCTTAGGATTGCAAATTATGAATTGAAACCCCTTTATGACATTCTGAAAGGAGAGTCGGCTTTAGACTCCACGCCAGTGATGACAGTGAAAGCCAGAAAGGTACTGCAGGTAGTTGAACAGAGTTTGAAGGATGCTTGCCTAAATAGGATAGAGGAAGGAAAAGATTTTGTCCTATGCCTTTTACCCTCATTCAGACAACCCACAGGGGTACTATGGCAATCAGGTCCACTGTTGTGGATACACCCAAAGGTATCGCCTAGTAAAAGTATAGAACATTACCCTACAGAAGTAGCTGATTTAGCTCAGAATGGCATCCAGCAATCCATTCAGTATTTTGGGCATGCACCAGCCGTAATAATTGTGCCATACACAGCAGCACAAGTTAATACCCTGTGTGCTGTTGTTGATGATCGGGCAATTCTTTGATGTACCTTTGCTAGAAAAATAGATAATCATTACCCACAACATCCTCTTATGACATTTTTTAAGGAACACCCCATAATTTTTCCAAAGGTCACCACCGCAGAGCCGGTGGTGGGAGCTGTCAGTGTATTCACTGATGGCTCAAAAACAGGAGTAGGTGCCTATATGGTGCAAGGCAAACAACCAGTTCAACATCAATTTACTCCTGGTACTCCTCAGGTAGTAGAACTTCAAATAGTATGTGAAGTGTTTAAAAAATGCCATTTTGCCTTTAACTTGATATCTGACTCAGCTTATGTGATTAATGCTTTAAAGGTGCTTGAAGTGGCAGGACCAATCAAATCATCCAGTATGGTCACTGTCCTATTTAACCACTTGCAAGACTTGATTTTGCAACGAAAGGAGAGATTTTTTTCCTCAACATATCCATGCTCATACTGGCCTTCTGGGTCCACTCGGTGAAGGCAATGCCAAAGTGGATATGTTCCCTAGACAGGACTGGGTATTCTTTACCTCTCCTGTAGTCAAAGCTCAAGAATTTCACCAGCTATATCATGTGAATGCTAAGACCTTACAACAAAAGTTTCAGATATCCAGGGCTGAGGCACATCAAATAGTTTTGGATTGTGCTCAATGTGTGGTGTCACCACCCACCTTCCCTAGGTGTTAATCCCAGAGGGATCTTGCCATTAAAAGTATGACAAATGGATGTTACTCACATTTCTGAATTTGGCTCTTTGAAGTATGTACATGTTTCTATAGATACGTGCTCTGGTATCTTGTATGCCACTGCCGTGTCAGGAGAGAAAGGACGCAATGTCATTGCACACTGCCTAGAGGCCTGGGCAGCTTGGGGAAAGCCTCTACAGGTAAAAACTGACAATGGCCCTGCTTATACTGGAACACAGTTTACTGCATTCTGCAGACAAATGGATGTACAAGTAACTCATGGATTGCCTTACAATCCACAAGGACAAGGTGTAGTGGAACGTGCTCATCGCACGTTGAAGGAATGCTTACAAAAACAAAAAGGGGGAATAGGCCACAGCCGCACCCCCAAAGAAGACTATATATATAGCTCTGTTTACCCTCAATTTTTTAAATTTGGATGTTGATGGCTGCTCCATGGCAGATAGACATCTGATTCTCATCCCTAGCCACAGAAGCATGGTGAAATGGAAGGATATTTTCATGGGCCACTGGCATGGTCCTGATCCATTTCTTACATGGGCGAGAGGTTCTGTTTGTGTCTTTCCTCAGGACCAGCAAGATCCAGTGTGGGTACCAGAACGGCTAACTAGGAAGGTCTGAAATGACAAGTATGATGCTGACTTTGAGGGCAAGGACTGGCCCTGGAATGGGTACCTGTCCTGGTACAAAGCCCTAATGCCATGAGCTTGTTTAGGGCCACGAGAGATTTTGGCATTACTGTAGCTGTTGTTACAGCCATTTCCCTAGCCACAATTGGGGCCACCATGGCCGCCATTGCTATGAGTCACACCGTCCAGACAGCTCAAACACTTAACAATGTGTCTGCCAATATAGCCCATGCCTTAAACATTCAAAGAGGCATTTCTGCCCAGCTTAAAGGCGGGCTGATGTTGGTCCACCAAAGGATTGACCTGGTGCAAGAGGAGGTTGATGTCCTCTGGCAGATGGCTCAGTTGGGATGTGAATGGAAGTATCAGGCCTTATGCGTGACTTCTATTCACTATGAAAAATTTTCCTATGCTGCAAATTTGTCTAAAGTTCTGTCAAGTTATTTTATAGGAAATTGGTCAGGTGAACTCGAAGCGACCATGGAGAAGTTGAGAGTTGAATAGTTGCTGTGAATTCAACTCGAGTGGACCCTGGAGTTGCTGAAGGACTGATGAGATGGATGTCCACCGCACTCAATCATCTGAAGGAATGGGCGGGAATGGGTGTTCTGACTGGCTTGATGGTGTTGATAATTCTGATTTGCCTGTGGTGCATCTGCAAAATGAGGTTCACACAACATAGGAGCATGGCCATGATTGTTCAAGCCTTCACCGCCATTGAGGCGGGACAGCCCCCACATGTTTGGCTTGCTGCCTTGAAAGAGTAATGTTTGGCATGGGTTGCAAGGCTAAGCACTGCACATGGTTTTGCCTAGGTAAGGCTTCATGAAGAGCATGCCTAATTGCATACAGGTTGGCACCCACTATCCTGTCCTCATAAAAACAGGTGCCGGACAGGTCTGTCCCTGTCTGAGTGGATGACACCTGGATTAGGGATAGCACAAGTCCTCTTGCACAATGGGGATTAGGCCTCTGCTCTTGCCTGCTGTTTTTGCTTGATTTTTAAAAATTTTTAATTATTAAATAAGAGGGAGCTGTAGAGAGCTGCTTGATGCTGCACCCTAAAGATGGTGCTGATTTCTGGCCTCCATCTACCCCCCTGTGGGTGAGTGCTCTCTTTTGATAAACAACTCCTTATTTGTCTTGAGCCTGGGGCATGGTTTGCTGTTGCATATGTGGACCTATGAACTGTGCCCACGTGGCTTATTGGGATTGGATGCCCTGAGAGTTTCTAGTCAGTGGGCGGGGTTTCCCAGGGGAGGAGAAGGAGAAGCAGAGAGAAGGAGAAAGAGAGAACAATTGTAAAGGTCCCAAATAAACTGCTGAAAGGAGATCCTGGGTGTTGACACTGTATTATATCAAGTTGTCAAAAAACTAGTTAGTAAGTGAGTGTTTTCTTTTATTTTATATGGGTTTGTCTTGAGTTAAGTTTATCCTATAATATTTGGATCAAACAAATCAGTATTGTCATCTCTGCTTTTTCCTCTTGGCTCTTATCATAATTTGCATTATTTGTTTTAAAAGTTTTCATTTTGATCTAATCATTATTTATATTTTTTTATTTCCAGGAGATTAATATTAATCACATGAACATCTGAACAATAAAATTTTTTGTCATTACACAAATATACTCAGTAGGTTTTGTGTATATATAACAATATAAATGTTTTAAATATATGTGTGTGTGTATGTGTTTATAACAATAATTAGGAGAATTCTAAATATAAGAGGAAATTGGAAGACACAAAATATATAGGCATTGTGAAAGAATAGATGTAAAATTATAAAAATATGTAATATTATATAAATATCTAAAATAAGTATATTTGTATTGAAAATTTAAAAACAGTATGAGAACTAAATTAATATTTTATATAGTTTAAGACTAAATACTTTACAAGGAAGAAACCCTGGTGAAATATATTATATGCAAGAATAGTGCATTTTAAAAAAGAAAAATTGTATGTCTAAGTGCTCAAAGCTAACTGCCCCAAATAGCAGCACATCTAATCTGCAGTGATCTCAGGGTTGATACATCGCTTACATAAGTAAGTGCTTAGCTTTTTCCGTTAAACACAGATCAGTAAGTGAGACAAGTTATCCCTTCATTTGAAATTGCAGAGACATTATGTGTGACACAGGCATTGAGAAGGACATTTAAATTTCAGCTCCACAATCAAACAGTTATATACTAATATTTTATTTAGGTATTTAACTATTATTAATGTAAACAATCCAATGTTATTATGTGGTACTGGTGGGAGTCTACGCACAAATCCATGGAACAATGCAAAGATACTCAAACATAAATAAACAAAACTTTAGAAAAAAATAAAGAAAAAGCACCAACACCAACCAGTTTGTATATATTCAAATGGAAGATTCTGCTTTTAGTTTCTATTTTTTTATTCCCCCCGTCTCTCCTTCACATAAACACAGAGGTATTTTATTGGCATCTTTTCTTTAAGAACAAGTATTTCTATAGAAAAAAAGGGACTAACCAAAGAAATCCACTGTGGCCCTGAAACCAAAGCTAGTGAATGAAACACATCCTGGACCTGAGACTGGAGCCACTGAAAGAAAAACTTTATTTCTTAAAACAAAACCAAATAAAAATTCCCTGACTTTAAAACTACTACAAACAGAACACACTGGTTTTTAAAATTAGAGTCATTAAAAAATATGTCTTTGTCTAACACTTAGATCCCCCAAAGTTAAAAAATGTCAATGAAAATAACACAGTTTGGCTGTAAAACCAGAGCCATCTTTTCACCTGACCTACTGATCAATGAAAATAAGCAATCATTAGGCAGGAAAGCAACCAATCAGTGATCACCCTGACTCTGAACCTTCACCAAGTTAAAAGAAAAGAAAAGAAAAAAAAAAAAAAAAAAACAGCCTGAAACTGGGACCCAAGCCAGTTAAAGAAACACTATATCCTTCAATTGAAAACCAAAAAAAACATGCCCTGACTCTAAAACCAGTACCAAAGCAACACAATGTGTCCTTAGAATCACAGCCAATGAATGAAGTATGCCATAGACTTCAAAAAGCTAAAAAACTCGGTGAAAGAAACATAGTTTGGTCTTAAAATCAGAGCTATCTTTGCCTCTGACCAATGAAACTAAACAATGTCTGAGTATCCCTGGAGAAACTCTGCCTCAAAGAATCCCTATATAAACTCCTGATTTGCTGGGTTTTATTACCCAGAAAAGGCAGCCACTTTCTTGAACTCCTCATTCCCTCAATAAATTTCTTTTTAACATGACTCTTAGCTGAAGATCTTTATTTACCAGTGCACCAACAGAAAACTTACTGAGATATCTTTAGCAGAATAAGCACAAAAATTAAGCAAAGACATTTTTTAAGGAAAATGAGAAAGGTGAACCAGTACAGAACAGTGCTGAGACATTCCTTAGGGGACTGAGTAAGGTGGAATGGAAAAAGTAACAACTTTTATCCAGAACCAGAGAAGATTGCTCCATTTCTGCAGTGGTTTCCCTAATACCACTGCAGAAAGTGATGCAAAAGAAGCAATATCTTGGGGAAAAATAGAAGCAAGGCTGTTATGGAAAGATACCCCTAAAAGGTAAGATCAAAGCTTAGCCATAGAGACTTTTCAGAAAAGAAGCAGTGTGATGGGATTGTGTTCTATTCCACTGTAAATAATTGACCCACCTACTGGTTTATTAAAAACTCTGATTGGCCAAAGGCAGACAGGAAGCGTGGGCTGGACTACCACTCTGAAAAATCTGGCAACAGAAAGAACAGAGCAGAAATTCCACAGAGAAGCCAGAGAGATACCACAGAAATACCACAATAAGATGCCAGCAGATGCAGAGGAAAGAAGATGAAATGTTGCTCTGAGAAAAGGTACCAAGCCACATGACTGTAAAAGATAAGAATCCTGGGTTAGCATAAGAGTAAAGAGCTAGCAAGTTGGGGCTGGAGGGATGGCTCAGGAGTTGGAAGAACTGGCAGCAGTTCCAGAGGACCTAGGTTCAAAAAAAGAATAATAGGTTAGTTTAAAAATAAAGACTTAACAAGTTTTAAGCATGGACCCTAGGCCAATCAGCATAAAATTAATATAAGCATCTGTGTGATTCTATGGAATGGTGAGTCAGAAGCTCAGGGCTAGACCAGAAAAGCCAGGCCAGAAAGATATCACTACAGAATAGAATTGCTATATCCTGTAGGAAGACTTTCCCTCACCACATCCTAGCTATAGGTGGAACCTGATGTTTTAAACAGTCAGGATACCTCTTCATTCAGAGCTGAGCTACTCCATTTCAGCTCTAGCCATTAGAACTGTTTAGCAGCAGCTCCAGGTATAGTATAGCTTTTCAAACAGTAGGAATACTTTTCCTTACAAAGGTTAGCTGTTTCATTGCAGCTCCAGCCATCAAAGGTCATTATATCTGTCCTAGCAGCTCAAAGTATATACTGGCTTTCCAAACATTCAGAATACTTTCCCCCCACCCACCCACCACAGAGTTGTAATACATGCTTGCAATCTTTACAAGTGTATATACTAAAGGATTGTTTTGAATATGAACTGTTATTTATAGGCAGACAATTAAAAGAAAATGGAAGTATTATTTCTCTGAGAATCGAAATGATTGTAAGAATACAGGACAAGTATATAAATTATAGGGGATGTCTTGGATGAATTAAAATCTTATGAGTTATAAATGTGTGCTTATGAATTTTATCAGTTGTGGGTAATCACTCCATAAAAGGGCCTACTGCTTATTTTAACCTTGGAAAACCATTTGATTCCAATTAGAATATCTAGTTGTTTCTGTTATGTCTGAGATAGAAACAGGTGGTTTCTTTTGAAAATATTTACATATAGATAAGTTGCTCCTAGTGAAGAAAAATTATTAAGTAGGCAGAGTAGGACCTACAGTGGTCTCTGTGAATGCTTAAATTTGGGCTTATTATCTAAAAGTGCTGTACCTTTTAGAATTACCAGTGCTTTATCTGCACACAGTAATAGACACCAGTCACAAAGAGATGAACATGCAGGGGTTCGTTTCATTCTACCTTTCTTTACGTACACTGAAGTTTGAGTCTTTTGTAATTTAGTCAATTGTTTTCTCCTTAGCATTTAATAGAATGAAATTGTTAACTCTAGAAGTGTACAGAAACATTGACCTTTTTTCTGAGGCTGAAGTTAGTGTCTGAACTGGATGTTCATTTCTTAAAGTGAGTTCAATAAGTAAATAAGATTTATTTTCACTGGACAGTTGAAATATAGAAAAGAATAAAGGCAAGAAAAGCATTGTTTTCTGAACAGTCATGCAGAAATAACATGTCGACAACAAGAATCACTGCAGCAAAGTAAATGCTAAAACACAGGCGAATACAAGCACCTTACTATATCCTGGCACATGTACAACTTATAGTCATACTGTTCATCATATGTATAATAGGATTGGCTTACTTTAAATATTCATTGCCTGAAAGTTCTAACACAAATATAAGATACTGGGAAGGAAAGTGTGCACATTATCATTTATTTAAACATTGACAATAACTTGATTTACAGAAAATAAATATTTGCTAATACAATGGAGTAAAATATAATAAAATTAAGTGTTTTCAAGATTTTATTCACTAATGATTACTTCTAATCATCAACCTTATAAAATCTGAAATAACATAGGTAAAGTTTATCTAATACCAATTAGATATTGTGAGAATCAGAACAACTTGACCACACAGCAATGTGGGGCTCAGAATAGCTTGAGTACATGGCTACTAGGACAGGCTTAATAAAAACCAGCCAGATAGTAGGCCTGTGTCTCTTACTAGCAGCGCCTGGTAGTTCCAGGAAAAGCCCATTAGCAGACACTACTCAAGGAAAGGCCAGCATCTAAGACAAAGTACCTGATATTCCAAACTTCCCAATACTTAGTCTTCAAGTTGAGTACATACCTATTCCCTTTTATCTTGTTAAGATACTAGGCAAATGTTAGTAAATTAGGGTCCTGAATCCTGGAAATCTCCTCAACCTAGCCTCTACTATACTAAAATTCCCTACCCTGACTGGGTTCCATGTTCTCTGCTCTCACTGTTGCATAAGACAGAAAGAGAGAACAAGCTTATTCTTGAATAAGACTATTTGTATTTACTTACAAAATTTGGTCTCTGGGGTAGTTTTTTGCAAAATCTCCTCAATCTGGGCATACCATTGTGGGGTTTATCCAGGATCCCCCAAGTCAACTGGGACCATTGCACATAGACCTTTACCTGGCCAGTATGGTTTTTTTTATGTGTGTGTCTACACATGCCTTTTTTGTGTTTACTTTTATTTGGTGTTTTTCTGTTTTGAATACTCATTTTTAACTTGGCTATGAGAGATTCTTTTGTAAATGGGACCTTTGAATATCTTTATGTAATTGAACTCAAAATTTCTAAGTACCTGTTAATGATCTAATTTGATGTGCCTGGAAGAAACACAGTCTGAGGACCTGAGAGAAGACTTTTTTGATTAATTCAGATTTGATTTGAAAATCAGCATCTCAGTTTCAGTTTTATCTTTAGGTGCCAGATAGCTGTCTTGTTGTCTTGTGTATTATACTTTTGTTTGTTCTTTTCCTAAATTATGAAAACTCTAGACATTTATCCTAGGATTTTTAAGTTTGTCAGCTTACATTGTTTTTATGAGAAAAGTTCTGTTTGCCTTTTGTTTAGAATGTCCCACATATATAAATGTGTAAATGAATAAGTAAATTAATAAGTGGCAACAATATGTTTGTATTATGCTGGAGCTTGTGTGTGTGTGTGTGTGTGTGTGTGTGTGTGTGTGTGTGTGTGTGTGTGCGTGCACGTGTTGAGACTCCAGATAAAAACTGTACATGGCTGACCTTTGGGACTGTATGGCCAGTAGGAGGGACAGAGGATTCCTTTTGTTGAAAGAGATTCTCAAGTTGCTCCTGACAGATATGGCATATAATAAATGGTGCTATCTCATAATTATCTATTTCTGTATTTCATTGCAAAGAGACAGGTGTCACTGAGAAAGGTAGAAAGTGTGGGCTGCCTCCCCACTTTCTTGCTGCCCAGAGTACAGACAATAGCTGAGTTTATGCTTGGAGTACTAAAGAGAAAACTGGCTGTACAGCAAGTTGATCTACTGTGGCTTTGTTGTGATAATGTAGCAAGATGTTACTCATCCACCTGTTTTGTTTGTCTTGGAAGGTTTTGCTTAGATACATGGAATGTTTTGAATTTTCTTATGAAAAGATTATATATGCTTGCTTTGTTGGGAAGTTTTGTCTGTGCTTTCTGATGTGTTTTTAAGTTTTTATATAAACATGAATTTAAAATAGAAATAGTTTACAATTTTTTATGTTATCCCTGCTCCAGACAACAGATAGTCAACATCCACAGCTGCTAGAGAAGCATTTCTGGTTAGAACTTAAAATTTAGCTCAGAACTTTAGTAACTGAATTTTAGCTAGGAGAATTTCAAGTATAATTTTTTGATGTAAATAATGTTAAAATGTTTTATGCTTTTCATTTGTATTGAAAAGGTGTTTGCTAGAATTTGATTATAGTTCCTTTTTTTGGTAGATCCAGGCATGCTTATTTAAAGACTCCTCTATCAGTATGAGCTCCTAATACAGTGACAGGAAAAGAAAAAATAAAACAAAACAGCTAAAAAGTAAATATGGTCTATTGATCATTTTGTACCATAGAAATTTAAAAATTCATTTTCTTAGATATGGTTAAATACCTGTTAAAATTTTAAGTATTAAAGCTAGTAATAGTGGAAAATTGATAAGCAAAAATTCATGCATGGGTAAATTAAAAAAAAAAAAGTACTACTCTCTCAAGGTCCCAACACTTGACCCAGTATTGATGTTGGGATGAGGAAAGAGCATCTGCCTGAAGTGAATGATGAACTAAGCCACCTTGGGACCTTAGGACTTCCTACCCTTACTGGGGAGGAGATAAGGAGATGGAGAGAAGAGAGAGTGACTGGGAGGAGCAGGAGGGGGAAGGGAGTTTGAACAAGGGGATACATGGATAAAAAAATGAAACTTTATTAAAAAATAATAAATAAAAATAAAAAATACCACATAGTTTCATATTTTATTACCCCCATTTTCAGTCCAACCCTTGGCTGGTTGTCATTTTGTTAAGTTTAGAGAAGTTGGACATTATTGGATTTTACCATCTTAGGTCAGTGACATGTCTGGCAGCCATTTTGCTAGACAATGGCAATGGCATCATGCTGCATGCCATCCCCTTTCATAGTGGTAGATGAGACTCCTACAATCTGCCCTAAGGGTACTATCTGTCAAACTTGACCACGGTTTGGTTTTGTGGGTAAAGAGTCATTTCTTATGCATGCTGAGATACAGTGGCTATGTTATAATGTTATAATGCTAGGACTGCTTCTATTATTTAAATCCAATAGATTATTTATATCTGTCATTACTTAAAGGGATTGGTCAACATAAAACAATATTGCTGGTTTTAGATACTTTACACTGGTAGAGTCTTGATCCAAATTTAGATTTATTCTTGTTATGAAATAAGCATAATTTTGTTCTTGTTTAAAGAATTTTAGCCATACAATATCCTCTAAATTACTGAGGAAAAATACAAAAGGACTATGATAAAAGTTTTTATGTTGTACTCACTGCATACAGATGAACATTCTCGCCACATACTTATGTTGTCCAGAATTTGAGAGAGAAGAAAGGAGACTAGAATAATAGAGAGACAAAGAAAAAAAAGTCTTAAAAAAAGTCTGAGGAATTATGGAGACAGACTGAAAAAGGTTTGTAAAGCATTGTAGAAGGCAATAGGGGATGTTGACTATGGTTGGTGCAGATTCTCTTACCTGAAGATACTAAATTTGACAAAAAAGAAACATGTAATATGTTAAAAGTTTGTGCATATTATGTTAATTCTGATTGGTTTTCTTCATTATAAAAATAGCTGATAATTCTTTACTGCAACTGTTTATAATAAAATATGTGTATCAGAGTGTATGAATATATAGACACATAGGTGGCATAAATTTAATTCTATATGTGTAAATGTAAGTTATATTTAACTCTGTATTTTTATATCTATTATCTATCTATCTATCTTTCTGTCACTTTGATCCAACTGTGTGTATGTATGCATGCAAATATTGTTTAGAAAACCTGTTTAAAAATACTTTATTTAGTCCTAATTAGCTCCCTGTTTATTTTATCTTTTTCTAGACTAAGGAAGTTGCAATCTTCAAGTAATTTTAATGGAATAAAAGCATTTTTACAGAGGCAGCCTAACACCACTTCATGTCAGATGTTTGCACTGAGATTAATAACAAATGCAAAATTGCTGCTGTAAAATAGCAATGGGAAAATGTATAACTACAAATGAAAACTACAACATGAGAAACTATATTGAAAGGTCAAAAACTTTAAAAAAGTCTCTCACCTCTCCACATCAATTCTGTCTTAAGAATTTCAAAGAAGCTTGAGAAATTGAGATTTTTGTCATATTCTTTTTAACTTAATTGCGATTTTAAAGATCATACTTGTAAAACAGCAAAGTTGTTTCTCTAAGATCAGGCATTTAATTAAAGCTTCCTTTCCCTCAGAAGCATCACAAAACTTCTTGCTTCTTTCTAAAAGAGAAATTACTCTTCTTATCTTTGTTGAAAATAACTTGTAGTCCTTCCATTAATATAAGGCTGCAACTTCTAATAAGTTGTAAAAAACAATGCTAGTTTTTATGCTCCCCCTGGCCTTCTTTCACCCTGAAATCTTTCCCTTGTCACTTTTCCTTGCTTCAAAAATTTGGTTCAAGCTTGTTTTTGTAATGCTCTGAGTCATGACCTCTAAGAGAGACCACCAAAGATGAGAGTGCAGCAGAATGAGCAGAGGCAGGCTAGCTCCTGAACCTCTCCAGGCTTACACACAGAGGTCCAGGAGGGTTGGTTAGGGGGGTAGGCCGGCCTCTCTTTATACGCAGAGACCAAGGGCTGAATTGGCTCCAGCTAGGGATCTTCCAGGAACTAGGGCCGGGTGGCCAGCAACAGCAGGTTGGGGCTTTTGATTAGCAGGCCTCCGGCAGGGGTGAATTTAATGAAATTGTGGGTGGCTTAGCACATTCTGCAGTTAACACACCCAGGACCAGATGTTCTTTGCTGATCTGTTAAACATTTTTGGGCTAAATGTTTTGGGCTAAAGGTTACTGGGGGTAGGGGCCCAAAGTCTTTTAGCCCTTTACAGTTTTGTTATTACTCAGAAATGGCTATGTTGGTTTCCTTATTAAACCTGTTATCATTGATTAATGTTTAATTATTGATACTATAAAAAGCTTAAATTCAGTATTATTATTTTGAGCTAAACCTGAAAGAAATAAATTATAAAGTCCTAGTTGTATGAAAATTGCAGCAATATAAAAGTCTGTTAGTAAACACAAATAGTCATCCTGATAATATATCAAAGTAGATGACCACCATACTTAGCTAACCACATGACTGGCTGACATTATATTAGTTTGAGAACAGATAATCATATGATTTAACCATTTTAATGATTCACATGTTTGTCAGCCAGCTGTGCTGGGATTAAAAACAATCTTTTGTCTTCATGCTCCCACCCATGCTAATAAGTAGGCCTCCTGTGATCTACCCTGGAGGTTGCATGCCAAATTTAAATGAGGTTTGGTTCCTTGAATAGAGGGTAAGCCTAAGGCTGTTGACCTAAGGAAGCTTGTTATACCTATTTAGCTAGTGCTGCTTTGAACATTCAGATGCAATGTGTTATTAATGTCTGTCATTTTTAAAGGGATTGTTTAGAAATTATTACTGGTCAAGGTAAAGAAAACATACAACTGCTAGTTTCTGATGCTTTATGTTGGTACAGTATTTTTTTTATGGTATATGAATGTTTCTGTTCTGGTTTACAATACTGTGATCATACAGTATCTTCTAGTCTACTACATAGGAAATATTTGTTTTCCTATTATTCAGAAAATAAAAAAGAAAGGTGACTAAAATAATATATAGAAAATGGAAAAGAAAAAAATGTCTATAGTAAAAATGTCAAAAAAATGGGGATATACTGAAGGCATATATAATGTGGGCGCAGGACAGACGTGATGTGGAGTATGTTTACTGTGTTTTTGTCTAGATACAGATATATAATTTAAAAAGAATCTGTAAAATAATTTAAAAATTTGAACTGGCAGCTTAACTGTTTTTTTTTTTTTCATTTCAAAAATATCTGAGGATTCTTCACTGAAAAGCATTTATGTTAAAAAAAATGTATATTTACATGGACACATATGTAACTTAGATTTAACTGTATACATATAAATGTAAGTTAGCTTTAATTCTATATATGTATGCATGTAACTTGAATACAACTGTTTGTATGTGTGCATGCAATTATTTGAAAAACATGTTTAAATTAAACAGTTAATTTCTTAGTCCTAATAGGCTCTCTGCTCATTTTTATCTCTTCCTAGACAAAGGAATCAACAATCACTAAGTATTTTATTTTGAAACAATGCTTGCTTAATAATATATTAAAGTTGATATTTGCTCTAACACCTACACTTTATAACTCAAGACTCACACAGATAGTAATGGTTAAAGGCATGAAAGTTTTGAAACAGCTGAATCCCATTTTTTGTTTGGGTTATTCAAGGTTTTGGGTTCTGGTTTCTTGAATTCCCTAAATATTTTAGAGATTAGTCCTCTATCACTTGTAGGGTTGGTGAAGATCTTTTCCCATTCTGTGGGCTGTCATTTTGTCCTATTGACTGTGTGCTTGGCTTTACAGAAGCTTCTCAGCTTCAGGAGGTCCCACTTATTGATTGTTGTTCTTAGTGTCTGTGCCACTGGTGTTATATTTAGGAAGTGGTCACCTGTGCCAATTTGTTGAAGGATATTCCCTACTTTCTTTTCTATCAAGTTCATTGTGCCTGGCTTATGTTGAGGTCTTTGATCCACTTGGATTTGAGTTTAGTGCAGGGTGACAGGCTAGGATCTATTTGCATTTTTCTACACACTACCATCCAGCTATGACAACACCATTTGTTAAATATACTATCTTTTTTTCCATTGAATATTTTGGGCCTCTTTATCAAAGATCAGGTGTTCATAGGTTTTTGGGTTGATGCTCAGATTCTCAATTCCATTCCATTGATCCACCAGTCTGTTTTTATGCCAGTACCAGGCTGTTTTTATTACTGTAGCTCTATAGTATAACTTGAAGTTGGGGATGAGGGTGCCTCCTTAGGTTCTTTTTTTGAGTAAAATTGTTTTGGCAATCCTGGCTTTCCTGTTATTCCAAAAGAAGTTTAGTATCATTCTTTCAAGGTCCATAATATATTGTGTTGGGATTTTGATGGGAAATGAATTGAATCTATAAACTGCTTTTGATAGAATTGCTATTTTTACTATGTTGATCCTAACTATCCAGGAAAATCGGAGAGCTTTCCATTTTCTGATATCCTCTTCAATTTCTTTCTTCAGTGATTTAAAGTTTTTGTGAAATAGAACTGTTATTTCTTTGGTTATAGCTACTCCAAGGTATTTAATGATATTTGCAGCTGAAAGACCCCAGCCTCAAGATTTCCACAAAGCCAATTAGCTGAGAGTCATCCTGAGGACAAGGCCTTAGTATATCAGCGAGCCAACAGTCAGGAATTATTTAACCAATTAGCACGGAGTCATCCTGAGGACCAAGCCTCAGTATATCAGTCAAGGTTTCTTAAAAAGATAAGGAAGGCCATGGGAGGGTGAAGAGACCAGGAGTGTCTATCTTAACACAAACCAGATGTTCACAACACCTCCAGGAACCTTATCACATCAACCATTAGCAGGAACTTTACTGACTGAATAAAAAGAGAGAGTGTTCTTTGTGGGTGTGCTCAGTCAGTGGAAGCTGCTGATAGCCCACAGGTACCTGTGTATTAAAATTACCTCATGTTATTACAGCCTGGGACTTGTGTGTGAGTTCTTGGAGCTGGGGTTCCTGAGGATCTTTCATTTAGAGGTCCCCCCGAGATAAATAGGGACCCCTACATCCAGAACTGACACACATAGCTCACCGGGGAGGTAAGAATTGCCGGCTTGTATTGTCTCTGTCTCTTGCTTTGTATGTTCTGCTCTGCGTTTGGATAGGCTACACGTGAGCCATTTGTAGATTTGGGCAGCCTTGAGAAAGAGCTGACGAGCTAACATTTCTCTCCTGCCACCTCGGAAGACGTTCCGAGGATTTCGGGGCGCCCGATTCTTCGGAGCCCCACCTGTATCTGCTGGCTGAGAGGGGCTCTCATCCCTGTAAACAGCTATGAGAGTTTGTATTCTCGATATTTTATCGAAGCCGCGCCGCTCCTGTTCTGTCTGTATTGTCTGTTGTTCTTTGTTGCGTTTGTGTTACACTTATGTTTTTGTTTAAAGAAAGAATTATGGGTCAGAGTATCACCACATCTTTAAGTTTAACTCTAGATCATTGGAAAGAAGTCCAAGAGTGAGCGCCGGTGGGGAGGCCCAGAGCAGCGCCTGCCCAGGCCTGTGGGGCCTCAGGGTGGGAGCATTGGTCCCAGCCCCCACTTGGTCCGGCAGCGGGGGGGGGGGGGGGGGGGGGGGGGGGGGGGGGGGGCAATGCTCAGAGGCAGAGGTCGCGGACCCCGTGCCCCAGCCACCCTTTCGGCCAGCACGCTGTGCGCGTGCGCGTACGTCTGAAAACTGCACTTACAGAGGGTGCTTGGAAAAAATAGTTAAAAATGTCAAAAAAAAAAAATTAAAAAAAAAGGTCACAGTAGAAAAACCAAGTTCACCTATTCGACATCAGGGAAGGAGTGAGGAGCTTGAGTGGGATGACAAAAGAGAACGAGAGAGAGCGAGAATGAGAAAAAGAAAGAGAAAGAAAATTGGAAAGAGCGAGAAGGAGAACGGGAGCGTGAGAGAGAGGAAAGAGAGAGAGAAAGAGAACGGGAGGGGGCTGAGAGCAGAACAGACTTTATTAGGGAAACCAAGCAGAAATAACAAGTTTTCTCTGAAGCTGAAAAAGATTGCTACATTTCTGCATAGGGTGCTTCATTTGAGTGAAGGAGAAAAATACCAATTTCAGTCAGAACTGTATGTATTTAAGATTCCTTCTCTCCACAGCTTCGGGTATAGCCTGACTTTCTAATAGACAGAATATCTTTCATGTAATAGCAGTAAATACTCAGAATATATACATTTCATAGCTGTGTATATTGCCTGACATCCAAATGTCAGGATTTCTTTTTTTTCTTTTTCCTCCAGGATGACACTTGCACGATAAATTTAAAAGATAATGTAACCTTTTTCAAAATTTATGCTCCTCTTCAATTACATGAAATAACTATTTCAGTTAAAATTTTATGAATTTGCAATAGTTTCTTTTCTGTTGTGATGTAACGTTTGTGTCAACTTTAAAAAAAAAAAAAAGTTAAATTTGGCCCTTGGTTTCAGAGAGATACAGAATGTCAAACATGGTAACTAGAGCAGGAGGCTATGAACTCACATTCTTAATCTGTAGCATGAAGCAGAGAATAGGAACTAAAAATATGTGGATGAAAATTCTCAGAGCCACCACAGTGACATATTTCTTCCAGCAAGGCAGTCTCAGCTCCGTTTCTCCAACAGGTGGGTTTTGTTTTGTTTTGCTTTGTTGTTGTTGTTTTTGTTTTTTAATTTTGTTCACTTAATGAAATGAATTGCATTTAAAATCCAAATATGGTTAATGTTAAATATTAGACCTTTTCTATGAAGGCAGAGAGAGTTAATTTGAATATGCAACAGGTGTACTTGACATGTTATGTCTGCTGTATTTAGAGTCTATCTGTGCTAGAGCTGGGTCTTCTCACCAGTGCTAGAGTTAAAGTCATTTTTTATCACTGTGATCATACTCTGAGGGAAAATGTTATTGTTGCTTGAGGCGAGATGTTGAACACCAGTTCCCAGATAAAAAAGGGTCAAAATAACCTTTAGTGTTTAATCAGGAGGAGATTATAACTTGATGCTGAAGCAGCTGTTTCCTGTTCGTGTCTTATCTCAAACCTAGAGTATATTATTTTAAGAGCACATCAAAAGTTGTCTGAGTTAAAATTATAATACGATTTCTCACTTTCATACAAGTAAATGGGTTTTCCTGAGGATGCTTCTTATCACATCAGAGGCTTTTGCCTTCCACCCCACCTTTAACCTTTGGACGGAAAAGCTGCTTTTGAGACCTAAAATGAAATGGGTGGTAGAAGCAATGTAACATTCTCCACTTCCTTGAGTCATTAGATTCCTGCAAATATGGGTCAGGGGATGCTCCTGATGGTAACTGCTTTGATGTTAGCTCTGGGCAGAGAGCAGGGTGGCTGCAGAAGTTGCTTCAGAAACAGTGGCCAGCTGTGTTCCTAGTAAAACAATAAGGCATGAAGAGCTGGGCCTGTAATCTTTATACTACTATATTAATCAAAAAGTGCCTTGAGGCCCTGTGTGGTGCCACGGCCATTGAGAATTCCAGACTTTGGTTCTCATTACAGATTTAATTAATAATTAATGTGCACACCAAAATCTGCCTGGTAGACATGGCAAAAGTTTGTGTTTCACTCCATGCTGTGGAAAAAAGAAAAAAATGATTGTAAATCATTTATTTGTTCCTTGGTCATGAGAGTGTTACAGCTCCACATGTAGAAATTCCAAATGTTATTCTGTTACAGTTTAGCAGAACATGTCGATATGCTGAGATTCTGAAAAATCATTTAGATGGCAGTGCAGCTTCGTTTGTTGGAGGTTGAAATTTCTGTGGGCCCTCTCTCTAGGAAAGCCTAGGGCTATCAGTACACTATTTCAGTCCTCTTATGCACTCTTATAAACATTATTAAAATATGGTCAGTAACATTCAACCTCTTAAAATTTAAAGTGAATTTGTTTCTATTTCTCACTGAAATTTGTGAGTGGGGTGTCATGAACTATGTTTTAATAACCCCTTTTTCATATTGTACCAATGAAACAAAATATTTGATATTTCTTTATATGTCAAAGAGATGCTTCAAAATGTCATTTGCTTTAAACTTAAGTTATCTCTCAAGAGACCAAGGTACACTTACCTCATTGTGTGTAAGATTAATATTTGTCAGCATCTTCCAGGTTTGCAGTTTTATTTCTGTAAAGTGTGATAAATATAGTGTTGCTAAATTACTCAGATGGTACTACATTGTTTATATTTGTACCCCAAATAACATCATTTATACTTTGTTTTCTGTATTTTATTGTATTGTGCAAAAATCTTTTGACTCTGTTAGTGTGATCTCTGCCCTTTCAGATATGTACAGATGTCCATAGACATTTTCATTTAAGTTAAATGATTTTAAAAAGCCTTAATTCAATTTGATTTTTCTTCATTTTAGAATCAACTGATGATTCTTCACTGCAAAATATTTATAACATGTGTATGGTTACATGAACATATATGTGACTTAGAGTTAACTATGTATAGATGAAAGCCAGTTTTAAATCCGTACGTATATATGCACATACACATATATGTAACTTGGATCCAACTCTGTATATGTAGGTATAACTATGATTGTTAAAATGCTGAAATTAGTTTACTTTTATTAATCACTGTGCACTATTAATACTTATGTGACAAGAACTCTGGCAAATGACCTAATTTGAGCATACAGACTCCATGTTAAATATAAATTAGACTCTATGTGCTAGAAATTGTTTTAATATCTGAAAACAAGTTTATAAGTATGTGATCAAGTTTGCAAAGACAGCTTATCTTGCCAGACATAGATCTTAAATCTAAGTTCAGCACATAGTTTTGAGAACAAAATTTTTTTAAGATTTAGAGTGAAGTACTTGTTCAGTGTAAGCTTACAACAAGTAACTAGAAACACAAAGTTTTTCTATGCAGATATACCTGTGCAGCCCTCATATTTCAGAGATCTGCAGAATATGGCATTTAAAATGTTTATTTCTCAGACAGAGACTTCCAGATCCTAACAGTAACCCAAGGTCTCCAAAGAAGATTATGAGACACCAGGATCTTCGTTTGGATTGAAGCAGTGCTAACCTGGGCTAGATGCCATAGCACAATGCCTGCCTGCTGCCACGAACCCGGCCTAGATTTGAAGACATTGGAGAATTGATTGAACCCTTTTGCCTAGACAAAGTAAGGTCAGTCTTCTTCCATATGTCCCTCTACTGTGGGGAAAAATCTCCCACCCTAAAGGCCTGGCAGCTGAAGACTGATGCTGTTTGGATACTTCTGCCTCCAGCTAGGTGGAGACCTGGGTATGGCTAAGTAGGTATGGACTGGTCTCTGTTGCTCTTAGTAGATTCAGAAGCTGCTCATTCTGCACTTAGGTATAATTTATTCTTCTCAAATCTCTGTAAGTATTGACGGCTGGGCTAGTTATAACTTTTTCAGCTTGGTAGAATCAGACAGTCACATCATTCTGCAGGGTGATAGCCAGCTTTCAAGCTCATTTTATAAAGCCTGATTGGAAATACTAATATAACTAAAATTCTTATGTCTTTTTGCAATTTGTTTGAGCTTAAGAGACTCATAGAATTTAGATCTACCTCACTGAGGCCTAAAAGATTCCAGATAAGTACAGCCTAAGTTTTTCCCACCTGTCTGTCCCTAAGGATGATACTTTTCTCTTCTAGTTTGGGAACTCCAGCTCTTTCCAAATTACTAAGACTGGGCCTAAGGTTTAAACTCTAACCTTTTGTTCTCAGTTTTAACATATCTCAACAGATTTCCACTTGACTAGGAGTTCTGGACTTGCTGGAAGCCTGTGAACCAATTCTACGGATTTGGTCTGATTCCTGTTTCTCGGCTACTGGACCAGACAGCTACGCGCTCCTGACAGAAGCCCTAAATGCCAGTTCCTTTACTAGCTTTTCAACCTTTTGGGGCCCTAAGAACAACGCCCCAATGTCAGCTTGAAGTAGTAAAGAGAATCTTCTGCGCCCATCAAATCCCCAACTACTAAAAGGTTGAAATGCTAGATTAAAAAGAAAGCCTGGCATAGGAGACAAATCTTTTTGTGAAGGCCAAAGGTCTCTACAGCCTCAGGTTGGCTTTGCAAGTCAGGTCCCAGCTGCTCTTTAGAGACCTTGCAGATCAGGTTGGGCTGCAAGGGTGGGTACAAGATCATCTTATAGTCCAAGCTATGGTCCTAACTTAGCAGTATCAACTGTTTAGGCAGCAAGCTGGGTCCCCTACAGATTTAGAGAAAGTACAAGACAAATGGATATAAGATTCTATCCATTCACAAGAAAAAAAGGGAGGGATGAAAGACCCCAGCCTCAAAATTTCCACAAAGCCAATTAGCTGAGAGTCATCCTGAGGACAAGGCCTTAGTATATCAGAGAGCCGACAGTCAGGAATTATTTAACCAATTAGCAAGGAGTCATCCTGCGGGCAAAGCCTCAGTATATCAGTCAAGGTTTCTTAAAAAGATAAGGAAGGCCATGGGAGGGTGAAGAGACCAGGAGTGTCTATCTTAACACAAACCAGATGTTCACAACACCTCCAGGAACCTTATCACATCACCCATTAGCAGGAACTTTACTGACTGAATAAAAAGAGAGAGTGTTCTTTGTGGGTGTGCTCAGTCAGTGGAAGCTGCTGATAGCCCACAGGGACCTGTGTATTAAAATTACCTCATGTTATTACAGCCTGGGACTTGTGTGTGAGTTCTTGGGGCTGGGGTCCCTGAGGATCTTTCACAGCTATTGTAGAGGGTGATGTTTCCCTTATTTCTTTTTTAGCCCTTTTATCTTTAGTGTATAGAAGGGCTACTGATTTCTTTGAGTTAATCTTGTATCCTACTACATTGCTGAAGGTGTTTATCAGCTGTAGAAGTTCCATGGTAAAATTTTGTGGGTCACTTATGTATACAATCATATCATCTGCAAATAGAGATAGTTTCACTTTTTCTTTTCCAATTTGTATCCCCTTAATCTCTTTTCGTTCCCTTATTGCTTTAGCTAAAACTTCAAGAACTATATTGAATAGATTAGGGGAGAGAGGACATCCTTGTTCTGTACCTGATTTTAGTGGAATTGCTTTGGATTTTTCTTCATTAAGTTTGCTACTGGCTGTCGGCTTCTTGTAAGTCACCTTTATTATATTGGGATATTTTTCCTGTATTCCTGATCTTTCCAGGACTTTTATCATAAAAAAATGTGTTGGATTTTATCAATGGCTTTTTTAGCATCTAAGGATAGGATCATGTGGTTTTTTTTTTCCTTCAGTTTGTTTATATGATGGATGCTATTTACGTTTTTTTGAAGGTTTGACCATCCCTGCATTTCTGGGATGAAGCCTACTTGATCATGGTGGATGATATTTGTAACATATTGTTGTATACGGCTTGCCAAATTTTTGTTGAGAATTTTTGCATCAATATTCGTGAGGGAAATTGGTCTGTAATTCTCCTTCTTTGTTGTGTCTTTGAGTAACTTGGGTTTTAGGGTAATTGTGACCTCATAAAAAGAATTTGGCAATATTCCTTTAGTTTTTACTCTGTGAAACAGTTTCATAAGTTATGGTAGTAATTCTTCTTTGAATGTCTGGTAGAATTCTGCACAGAAACCATCTGAGCCTGTGCTTTTTTTACTTGAGATGCTTTTAATTACTGCTTCAATTTCCTTTATGGTTATAGGTCTGTTTAGGTAATTAATCTGGTCTTCATTTAATTTTGGTAAATGATACCTTTCCATAAAGTTGTCCATATCTTCTAGGTTTTCCATTTTTGTGGAATATAGATTTTCAAAGTATGACCTGATAAGTCTCTGAATTTCCTGGGGGTCTGTTGTTATGTTCCCCTTCTCATTTCTGATTTTGTTGATTTGGGCACTCTCTCTCTGCTTTTTGGTTATTTGGATAAGGGTTTATTTATCTTGTTGACTTTCTCAAAGAACCAACTCTTTGATTCATTGATTCTTTGTATTTTTTTCTTTTGTTTTAATTGTATTGATTTCAGTTCTAACTTTGATTATTTCCTACCATCTACACCTTCTAGGTGAGTTTGCTTCTAATTGTTGCAAAGTTTTCTGCTGTGCTGTTATTTCTCTAGTGTGAGATTTCTCTAGGCATTTCATATAGGCTTCTAGTGCTATGAAATTTCCTCTTAAGACTGCTCTCATTGTGCCCCAAAAGTTTGGGTACATTGTAGATTCATTTTCATTAAATTCTAGGAAGATGTTGATTTCTTTCTTATTTTCTTCCTTGACCCAGAGGTGGTTGAGTTGAGTGATGCTTAGTTTTCATGAGTTGGTAGGCTTTCTGTGATTTTTGATATTGTTGAACTCTAATTTTATGCCCTGGTGGTCCTATATGGTACAAGTTATTATTTCCATGTTTTTGTATCTATTGATATTTGCTTTATGACCAATTATGTCGTCAACTTTAGAGAAAGTTCCATGAGGAGGTGAGAAATATGTATATCCCTTTGCATTTGGGTGGAAGCTTCTGTAAATATCTATTAAATCCATTTGCATCATAACCTCTGTTAGACTCCTTATTTCTGTGTCTCTGTGTTGTTGTCCCATTCAAGGGTGAAAGTGGGGTATTGAAGTCTCCCACTATTAGCATGTGAGAATTGATGTCGGATTTGAGCTTTAGTTGTTTCGTTTACATAGATAGGTGAAACAGCTTTTGAGCCTATGAGTCTCAAAGCTTTGGGGTTTACATTTTTCCAGGGGTAGACTAGGGCCACCTGCATATTAGATGTTGGCACTGAGATTTACTACAATGACAAAACTGGACTTGTAAAATAGCAATATAAAAATAAACAAAAATTAGTGGCTCAGAAAATGTCTGAGGACAGGTTGGGTACCAATAAAGATAGCATTTACCCTGTTTGATCTGAGAAGTTGGTTGTTGAAAATTGACTGTGGTCTGTTTTATCTTTCTAATTTTCCAGCTTTTCATCAATATCTGGCTCCTGGTTTTTATTACATGCTGACTATAGTCTTATAAAAATTGTTAACATATAAAGGGCTGTTAGAAAACACAGGTAGTCATCAGTATAGGTAATCAAAAGTCTTTTAATTGTAACCATGCTAAATACCGATATAGTTAATTATAGGGATAATCTTTAATTAGACCCTGGTATATGTTTTCAGTGTTGAGCTTAAATAAAGTAACTAGAAACAAAGTTTGTCTATTCAGATATACATTGTCAGTGCTCATACTTCAAAGTTCTGCAGAATAAAGCATTTAAAATGCTGGATAAAAGCTTATTATATCAGACAGAGACTTCCAGATCATAACAGTGACCCAGGGTTTCTAAAGATTATAAGGTATCAGTATAACTTTATCTGAATTGTAGCAGCACTGAACTGAGCAAGATGTTGAAATGCAACACTTTCTACCAAAACCCATCCAAGACTGCAGACAAGGAGCAATACTTCAAAGAATTTATTGCATCCTATGGTATAACAAGCAGTTTCTTCTCCATCCATCCAGATGTCCAGATGCAGACCTGCAGTCCCAGAGCACCTAACCAACACCTACTGATAAGGCCCCCAAAGCCCTTCGGATGCTTACATTAATTTCATGCTGCTTGGCCTATGGCTCATGCATATTGCTAACCAGCTCTTTAATCTTAATTCAAACCATTTCCATTAATCTGTCTTGTCATGTGGCCTGTGGCTCACCTGTTTTACTACATGTTGATTCCTTGGCAGCTGAATTGTTTCTCTGACCTCACCTTCCCTCTAACTTTACTCTAATTTCCCCACCTACTTCTTCTACAGTGTTTCTATATTTAAAACTGTCCTTTATTCACAGCATATAGACATCCTATAAAACTTCCCCTTTTCTGTATAATCCAAAGGAAGGTTCAAATATTAACATAGCAAAATTACATATAACAAAACAACTATCAGGCAAATATTACAGTTAAATTATCTAGTTTATTTGTATTTAACAAAACTGAAGAAAATATTTTATCATCTACCATATTCTTGTGAGTGTGGTGAAAATATTCTCTGTATGCTGAAAATAAAGGAGCTGTTTTGGTCTATGTGCAGCACCATAGAAGTGGGTGGAGAATCAGAGGACAGACAAGTAGAAGGAGGGTGGAGTTAATCAGTCTCCATCTGGCCCCTGAAGAAGAGACATGTAAGGAATCCAGGTGAGCCACCGGCTGGGCCATGTGGCAGGTAGATTACTAAAAATGGGTTGAATTAAGATGAAAGAGCTAGCTAGTAATGTGCTTGAGACATAGGCCAATCAGTATGAAATTAATATAAGCGTATGATTCATTTCTTTGGGGGATAAAAGCCACTGCGGGCCAGGTCCAATCTTCTGCCCCAAACAGGGCCAGAAATCTCTCTGTACCAGATGGCATCCCAATGTGGGCCAAACACCCACATAAAGCCTGAGAAAGTTTAAAGAGCTTAAAAAGTGTTCTAGATCACTGAAACAGAGCCAAAAGCAGTGTGTTCAGGCTGGAATTTAAAAATGGTGCATCTGTGGCAGACAGCTTAAACCCGTATGTTTCACGGAAGGCTTGGCATAAGTGTGATTGATTTAAGGTTTCTGCTTATATTGAACAGAAAAGAAACAGAGTAAAAACAGTTTTTCTGGTAGCAGCATTTCCTGAGTCCGATCTGGTTGCTGGCAGCAAGCGAGATGCAGCAGCCACCTCTGCCATATTGAAAAGCCACTAAAAGGGGCAGAGTCAGCAATCACAGTGATACCTACATTTTAACAGCTCTTTGGGTTAAATAATTAAGAATTCTCAATAAAACAGATTTAGACTCACAAAACCTCTAAATGGGGTACAATGTATGTAAAATATGCATAGGCTTCAGAGAGAAGAAAAAGGGAGTAAAGAAAGCCCTTAAAAAGGAGAAATAGAAATAAAGATAAAAAAGCCACATAAAGATGGCAGATAAACAGAGAGTCTGGATTATGGTTATTGTGTTTTCTTTTAATTTTTTAACTTTTAATGAGCTAACTCCAGAAAGACAGTTGATTGCTAAGCCTGCTAAGTTGGACAAACATATACATTTTAAAGATAACTTGACTTTGAAATCTGTTTATAAGAATATGTTGCTTGAGTAAAGAGTTTCTGTTTTTGTTTCCACAGAAGATCAAAACCTGTGGATTGGTTCCAGGAAAATGTGGTTTCATTTGCCAAGGCCACCTGAAAATTCTCTGATGGGAAGATCCGATTCCAAGATGCCAGTTGAGATGATCCAGCTCTAAGACCCCATGAGATCTCCAACGTCCTTTGCCAGTAGGAAGTAGTGAAAGAAAGAAAACTATGTCCAATTTCCCAAAATATTACTTATTAATGTTTGTTTTCATTATAAATGGTTAATGGTCATAGTCAATCTCTTTCAAAAAGAGGGGGGAGGATATGATATAGGAATGATTAGAAAAGATAAGTGGATTTTGGCTTATTGATATAAACTTAAGGTCAATTTTCTTATGCTGTATGTATTTTTCTACTTTTGATTAAGGTATGATGCTTATATAACTCATTTAAAATTGTAATGTGTAATTGAGAAATGCAGATTAATAGTCATCTATGATAACTAAACTTATAGTCATGTTAGTTAGGTTTTTGAAGGCATAAAAAGATATATTTCAATTACATAGGTAAATATGATTTCACCAACCAAGACTATCCAAAAATTCTTTGATGGCAAGAGGTGGTCACATCAGCTTCAAAGTTAAGATAATCCAGCCTCAGAACCCTCATGAGATTGCCAGTGCCCCTTAATCAGCAGAAAGTAGTAATGGAAAACTATGCCCAAATTCCAAAATTATTGCTTATAAATGTTTTTTAAAGCTTCTCAGTTTCAGGAAGTTCCTCTTATTGATTGTTGTTGTAAGTGTCTGTGCTACTGGTGTTATATTTAGAAAGTGATCACCTGTGCTAATGCATTGAAGGGTATTTTGCATTTTTTCTATCAAGTTCAGTGTAGCTGGGCTTATGTTGAGTTCTTTGATCCACTTGGATTTAAGTTTTGTGCAAGGTGATAGGTTTGGGTCTATTTCTATTTTCTACATACTACCATCCAGTTATACCAACACGATTTGTTGAAGATACTATCTTTTTTCATTGACTATATTTGGCCTCTTTATCAAAGATCAGCTGTTCCTAGGTGTATAGGCTAATTTCAGGGTCTTCAGTTCGACTTCATTGATCCACAAGTCTGTTTTTATGCCAGTACCAGGCTGCTTTTTATTACTGTAGCTCTATAGTATAATTTGAAGTCAGGGATCGTGATGTCTCCTGAGGTTCTTTTGTTGAGCAAAATTGTTTTGGCCATCTTGGCCTTCCTGTTATTCCAAATGAACTTGAGTATTGTTTTTTTAAGTTCTGTAAAAAAATTGTGTTGAGATTTTAATGGGAATTTCATTGAATCTGTACATTGCTTTTGGTAAGATGGCTATGTTGAACTGTGTTGATCCTATCTATCCAGGAACATGAGAGTTCTTTCCATTTTCTGATATCCTCTTAAATTTCTTTCTTCAGAGATTTTATTTCTCTTTCATAATGAAATTTCTTTACTTTTTTATTACTCTCTGAAGCCTATGTACATTTTATATACATTATACTTCAATTAAAAGTTTTCTTTATCTGAATTTGTTTTATTGTGTATCCTTAAATTATTTTCCAAGGAGAAAACCTTTTAAAATACTTGAACTGTTTGGCTACTGACTGTGCTCCAATAAGTGGTTTTTCTTTTTTATTATTATTATGAATAAAGTCATATTTTTTATCCATGTATACTCTTGCTTAAGTGTTGGAGGTGCTGGAGCCATGTTTACTTTCCCAGTTCTAGAAATCATTATTAAATATTGTAAAAAAATCTTTTACCACTCCAACTCTGGAGAATCTTAGAGTCCACACTCCCACCAAATAGAGCACTACTGCTTACTCCACTTAAGCATTTGGTAGTAGGGAATCTTAAAGCAACACATAGTTTTTGCCAATAAGGCTGAGTCAGGAAGAAGTCTTAAAGGGGCCTCATGTCTGCTTGTGGCCAGCAAACAGACCTGTCCCAGAAAATGCTGCTATCAAAAACTCTCTTTGACTCTCTTTTGATTTTGTTCAATATAAACAGAAACCTTAAATCAATCATATATAGCTTGTTGCTTATACATAGACTTTTGTAAGACTCCAGGATTTGGCCTTTGCTTTAAGCTACCTGCCATGAATTCATCATTTTTAAATTTAAGCCCAAACATTAAGGCAACTTTGTAACATGACCCTCTTCAAGGACACAATTCAGAAGCTACTTTTGATTCTCTTTTTGTGCTCTAGAACTTCTTTAAAGCTCTCTCTGGTTCTATTTGGGTGTTTGGCCCATACTGAGATGGCCTTTGTAACAAGAGGTTTCTGCCCTATTCATTCAAATGCCCAGACCCAGATAAGCAGTCCCAGAGCACCCAGCTACCCACCACTGATTAAGCTCCCAAAGCCCCTCAGATGCTTGTATTAATTTTATGCTGCTTGGCCTATAGCTCAGGCATATTGCTAGCTAGCTCTTTCATCTTAATTCAGCCCATTTCCATTAATCTATTTTGCTATGTGTTCCCTGGCTCACCTGTTTGATTACATGTTGATTCCTTGGCAGCTCGATTGTCTCACTGACTCAACCCTCCTTCTGCCTGTGCTCCAATTTCCCCACCTACTTTTTCTACAATGTCTTCTATGGTCCAAACATTATTTTTATTCACTGCATATATATATCCCACATCGCTTTGACCTAGATGCAATAAGGTTATTCTTATCTGTGTCCCTCCTTCATGGGAAAAACTCCCACCTTATGTGCATGGTAGCAAAATTCTTGATGTTCTGATACTTCTGCTTCCAATAATGTGGAGACTTGGGTATGGATAACACTGTATGCAATAGTCTGTGTCATTTTTAAAAGTTTGAAAGCTATGTGGCTTGCAATCAGTTTCAGTTTATCTTTCTCAGATCTCTGAATATAGCAGTTAGGCTAGCTATAACTTATCAGCTTGGCAGCATCACACAAGTAGATTCTGCCAAGACCATATAGGCAGTTTGTGAACTTGTTTTATATATAAAAATAAATACTTGCTATTTTTTTCCTTCTTTATTTTATATTTATCAAAAAACCAGTAAAATGAATTTAAAAATGCTGAAGAGTTAACAATAACTATACAGAGGATAATAATCATAAGCATGGCTTATCAAGGGTGGAAATGCAAATAAGATTACTACACATATATTTTCTTTGTGTTCAGCTTTCCCTCTGAATTTTTTTTCCATCACTGTATATCCTTATTGAAAGTCTCTTCCCCCTCCCACCACATCTGATCATTTTTCTTCTCTGCAACTCCCCATCCCCTCCCTGGGCAGGGAGCAGACAGTCCTATGGTGACACTGACCCAATAATGCTTGGATCAGTCTTCACTCCCGGCCAAATCCAGTTTTGTCCCCGGTCCCTCAAGGGTGAGTCAGGTGTTCCTATAGATGGACTGGGGTTTGAAGGGTCAGTCCAGGATATTTCTGATCGCAAGCTGTTCAGTGGTTGTGGTTTGCTGCTTGGGCATGTTTGGCTTTTTTTCCTGTTTGTTTGTTTAGAGACCACTAGTGAGTGAGTACAGCCCCTGCTTATCTCTCTGAGTTTGTGATATTTTGCTCAGGAGGATATTCTCCAAATCCATCCATTTGCCTGTGAATTTTAGGATATCATTTTTTCTTACTGCTGAGTAGTATTCCATTGTGTAGATGTACCACAGTTTGTTAATCCATTCTTCAGTTGAGGGACATCTAGGTTGTTTCCAGGTTCTTGCTATTACAAATAATGCTGCTATGAACATAGTTGAGCTAATA